>JAIPRL010003610.1:0-45353 GCA_025469235.1 Pemphigus obesinymphae
CAATTATCATATTATTTTGGCGGTTAAAGTTAATATCTTTAATTTTACTAGGTAAAGCTTGTTGGTTAGTAGGTGTTATCCAGTATGCAGATACATCCGTGACAGATTTAGTAGACTCTTTTTTTTTCATAAAAGCATATTCTAAATAAAATAATAAAGCTGCAACATGAGAACAACATTCACCTAGACCAGCCATGTAAGTACAATAAGCTACTTCAACTTCTCCACACGATTTTACTATAAGCTAAGGTAATAATTTACCTTCGTTTAATCGTTGTGAATGACTTACCTACATAGAATATAATAAAATATTAAGCATTAAATAATTATAAAAAACTTAATTATTTAAACCTTACCTCAGCAACTACAAGCACTTTCTCGTTAAC
The DNA here is from genome assembly GCA_025469235.1 of Pemphigus obesinymphae. Classification (NCBI taxonomy): domain Eukaryota; kingdom Metazoa; phylum Arthropoda; class Insecta; order Hemiptera; family Aphididae; genus Pemphigus; species Pemphigus obesinymphae. Next base: position 387 of record JAIPRL010003610.1, read on the forward strand.
TACATACCATTTAGCATTTGAAAACCACCCACTGACAAAAAAGTTATACCTTCTAAGCTTTTATAGGCTTTAAATTCGTTTAATGTGTAAGCACTTTTTATTAGTATAAGGTAATTAAAATGTCAGGATATGTTACTGAAGGAACTAAGTCTAAGTCAGTTGTCCATAGTGTATTAGTATCTTTAAGTAATATTTAAGTAATAGGATCTCTATTATTTATTAAATTTATTTTTTCAAGATATCTCTTGTGGACATCACCTTTTAAATTCCTAGCGTGGTTACTTAATACTACTGGCCGAACAAACATTGTAATTTAGATAAAATATAAAAAAAATTCAAATTATATTTTCTTATTTTTTCAAACTTAAGTACAAAATAAGCAATAAGTAATGATATACTAAATAAATACAATTTGGACTAACAGTTAGTGATAACAGAATATCATAATTCGAACATAACCTAAAAGATACAGTTCAATATTTTTATGTGTCATATTCCAACAATAGAATAATGATAATAATAATATAACTCTATAGTGAATATATTTTATACTTTATATCATACAGGTTATTTAGGTATATTAGGTTATAAGGCGAACCCCCCAGCACAAGGTAATCATATATCAGTATAAGACAGGATCTTTAGTTGATAAACCTATCTATATAATCGTGCTCCCTCTCAACTTATTAATATATAAATAAAGCATACGGTGGCGTGTCAGAGAAATTTTATCGTTACGCAAATAAGGTGCGGAAGTAGCAGAAGTAACATAATATATAATAATATGTATCATTTAAAAATCTACATAGATATTAGACACGCGTAACTATGTACGTATGTTTTTTAATTTTACTGTAATTTATTTGATGAGTGAGAGGTATCTTATGTGATTAGTGTGGATTGAAAAAAATCGTGAATTATGACCAGTTGAAAGAAAAACCATTTAAATATCATTTACATTTAAATAAAAGTGTTTAAGTTAATTGCTATTTATTACCTATTTAATAAAAATTTCCTCATTTCAAAATTCAGGTTAAAAGACGAATTTAAATATAATTTGACCAATTGTTTTTTTTAAATGTTTGTATAGTTATGATATTATGAAATATTAAATAATAATGGTAGTTTATTATATTTTGGTTCTGTCGTTACGGATGTTTTTATTGGATAATTTATTTGAGGTTATAGTTAAAGTTGTTCATTATTATTTAATATTTATTTTAATTGTAAAATAAGCACAATGGTGTACTACTCAAAAATTGTAAAGAATAACGTGGTAATTATTATTATTTTAGATAATTAATTAACTACATCACTTAAAAAAAATACCTCTATCAAAAATTAACAACAAAACTCTGAGAATGTATAAAAAATATTAAGTAAAATATGGGATCATTACGGTACCACGGGTTGGTCGGAATGTCTCGTTTACTATGCACAATAGCTTCGGCTGAGTGAATGTCCGGTCTAACCTCGGAGACTTCGGTTTTCAGGGGGTTTTAGGCTCCGTAGTGGCTGTAGCAGGAGCTATACTCTGTGATTTAAAGCCAAGCTTGGCTAGGTAGAAATTCCTCGGTGGTAAGGTGTCCGTTCGGGGTTAACACGGAGTCTACGGGCCACCGGCAGTCCCTTGCGGTTGCCACTAACCCGACGTTCGATACCGCTTTATCGGCGAGAAACACCGAAGGATCCTGATATCCATAAATCCGGTGATTGTAAGATTGGAACTTTTCCGACCAGTGTCGTACATCGGGACTGAGGTATGCACTCACCCGTGAACTGGTACGGGCTTATATTCCGGCCGGTGCTTGTGGTTCACAGATGATGACAAGGGACCGCTTAGATGGTATGTCGGGCGCTCCCTGAACTACAAGAAGTATTAAATAGCACCTACGTGCCATGTGGGTCTTGTCCCTTACCAGACTTGATAAAACCCACTAATATTAATAATAATATTCGTATTTCAACAGCAACCTTAATATTTTAGTTGAATTTGCGAAAAAAAAGTCATTATTTAGTTTTATTATGTATTAAAATGGTAATATATTGTCACTATATACATAATTATATAAATTGTATTTATTCCATACTGCAGTGATTTAAAATACAAGAATACGCCATTTAAAAAAACATATGAGATACATTTTTTTACTCGTTGCCTATTTATTTTGTCTTTTTACCCTGAATTTTGAACTGAAAAAAGAGCGTTCCTATAGAGGATTTTTATAAGAAGAGGAGAAGAAGTGGAATAGTAGATTTTCTGGTTGTGTATAGAAGAATAATGAACAAGGGTATGACGAAGGTATGACAAGGGTACACCTATATTATTGTGATAAATGAAGCAGAAGAAATATTTTTATTACGATTAAAAGAATAGGCAGGAAGACGATTATGACTAAACTAACATTGAATGTAATAGTTAATAGTATGATAATATAAAATATATATATATATATTTCATTGATATCTAAATTCGTAATACTGCAGTCGAAATCCATAATAATCGAAAAATATCTTTTATTCCGTGTATTATATTTCCAAGATACAAAAAAAAAACGTTTTGCCACAAAAATATAAAATAATAAAATGTAGATACCTAATTAAAAACACTAAATATTAAAATCATTCCTAATCAAAATATTTTTTGTAGGTACATATTCCTAAAACTACATAAAAGCAATTATTTAATTTATTATACATTATGACAATAGATTTGAAAATACCTACCTAATTATGATTTGTACTGATATATACGAATAGGAGAGAAAGAGCATAACTCAAAGAATTAGCGGATCCAGGGGTGATGGATAAATCACAAAGGTTGGCCAGTAGTTGGTCAACAATGGTTGGTTGGCAACTTTATTAATAATAGGTTGTATTTGTTTTATAATTGATTTTATGTTGCTAAAATTCATTTTTGGGGGGCGATAAGAACCAACCTCCACGTGGTGTCCCCGGGTCATGCAAATAGGCTCTTCTAAGTACATTATAAATTTATAAGTAAAGGCTAAATATTGTATTTCGACTTAAAGCTGATTTCCTGTAAATATGTAAATATTCTGTAAAAAAAATTACTGGAAACTACATAGTTCACTGTGGCTGCATATTGAAATACAATCATATATATTTTAACAAACTATTATATTAAAGCCATATGTTCACACGGTGAAAGTAGCGCATGAGAGTAGCTGTCATGATAGTATTCTCTCAAAATCATTTACGTATAATATATAGGGCGTGATAGGCACTATCACACTATCATGAAAACGTGATAGTGCAAGAGTGACTATCATGCCATATATATCATACATGTATGATTTTTGGAGAGTTCAACCGTGACAGCTACTCCTATGCGCTACTATCATTGAGTGGGCGCAGCTTAACTTACCTACACCTTACAATGTATAGAAAATTTCGTTCTACATTTTGTCCCAACGAAATTGGTTTCATTGAAAACTCTACATAGTTGTTATATGCAACGTGAACTTTTCGTTATATATACATAGATTTATAATATTTAAGGTGTAAATGGACCAACACAAAATTACACAATAAAGCAGATTGAAAAACTGAGAATTACAGTACAATTAATTCAATAATATATTATTGTATACATTAATAAACAATTTTATAATATTGTAAAAGTTATTATAGTTAATTTGTTTATCTACTGATATTATTATGACAACAAATAATGTACCTATTATAATATATGTAGCTACTCATATTATTTTAGTTTATTTTTCACTTTATAATTATTATTTACTATTGTATCTTAAGTTATTAGTTGTATAGCGTGTATACCTATAGAATTAAGATACTTAATAAACAAATTTGTTTAATTTTTACTACTTTTAATATTAATTGAATCTTCGTATGAATATAATATTATGTCTATAAAATAATATTGATCTATTTTAAATAGAAAAATTTTTATAGGTATGTGTTTAATATTTATGTATATATCTTCTTCTTCTCCTTCGCCTTCTCTCCCAACTATATGGGATCGACCACCCTGGTCCTACACTACCACTTAACTCTATCTCCCACATCTTCTTCACTTACTCCCACCTTCCTCATATCACTCGCCATCACATCCCCCCATCTCTTTTTCGGTCTTCCTCTCCACCTCTTACCAACAACATGCATTTCCCTTACTAATCTTACTGCCTCAGTCTCTTCCCTTCTTAATACATGCCCGAGCCATCGTAATCCATTCTCTCTCATTTTGTCTACTATCGAAGCTACCCCTATACTACCTCTGATATACTCATTCTTTATTTTGTCCTCTCTAGTAACTCCACTCAACCACCTTAACATTCTCATCTCAGCGACACTCATTCTCTGTTCTATATTTCTATCTACTGCCCAACATTCCGTTCCATACATAATTGCAGGTCTTACCACTGCCTTATAAAATTTACCTTTTAACCCAATAGGGATTCTTTTATCGCACAGATTATCTGACGCTTCTCTCCACTTCGTCCATCCACACTTAATCCTGTGTTTCATATCCTCTTCGAAACCCCCATCTTTCTGTACAACGGACCCTAAATACTTGAACCTCTCCACTTCTTCCACCACGACAACCATGAATTAGTTATTAATTCATTATTTAATTATTATATGTTCTTTATAAATTGTTTTATAATAAAAGATGACGGAGTCTCGGCGGTACTGCGATAGCATTTTTCCCGAGACGTCGTCGGTTAAAAAACAGAAAAATAAAAGAAATAAGAAAGTAAACAAATATTTAAAATTATATATAGGTAGGTATTAATTATTATCATATATATATTATTTAATGACATTCCTATTAAATATGATAATATATAACGGTTATTATAATCTTGAACAACGCGTTTTACATTGACAATTCATTGATCGAAACCGGAGAATACCAACGTCGTGCCAAATAAATACATATAACCATCATCAACTAAAATATTTCGCTTACTATGCAATTGTATTTGTGATGAATACATATATATTTAACATGATTATTAAAAAAAAAATGTATTATTAACTCGTTGCACTTCGCTGCGAAGCACCGCACAATAATAAATAAGAAAAAAACTAATGACAATAATTTATGATAAGTTTTTTATAATACATAAACGGATATAATAAATATTATAATCCCCCGCTAAAATTCTACATCCGATAATCTGCCAAAACGGTTCTTACGTCCAAAAGTCTTAAGCCAAAACGATCATACGCCCAAACGATCACGTTGGATATAATGTCCCAATATTCTTCAAGATACATCAGTTACAATATTAAGCATATATAAATCATAATGTATGTTGCGAATTTTTTAACTATAATGTCTTGGATCTTGTAAAAAAAATTCAAGAAAATTTAAATTAAAAGCACATATTTGTAATATTTTTTACTTTTAATTTTTTTTAAATATACTAGTCATAGGCGATTTTTTTTTTTGGTGTTTCATTATACTCATGATGTATATAATGGGACCTCGTATCCTCATATGAGACTTTATAGAAGAGATGTAAGCAAAGCGTTCAACCGTCGGACAAACTCAGTATAGTCCAAAATCACTCCATCATCATTTGTTCTTGTCAGCAGATTCCCAGATTCTGACCTTAATGGATGACCAGACTAAGGCCGTGGTTTTGAATCTAATTTATTCTCTGCATAACATGAGTTATTTAAGAGATAAGGAAAATTGACATTTATTTGTTTCTCAATGTCAAAATAACATTTATAAGTCGAATAATGTCACTATTGATACTATTTATTACGAATACAATTTACTCATCAAATAACTTCGATTTTTTATTAGTGCTATCATTGAAAACTGAAAAGTAAATAATATCGACCAATCACAATCAAGTACATCTGTGTAACTTGTTGCATAGTTTACTATTAATATCATACATTAGTATCACTATTTAATGAATAACTTTTAGATTGAAAAACACTTAACATTTTATTCGGAAGTTAACTTCTCGAATAAATATATTCGACGAATAGTTATCTGGTTGAAAAACTGAGTCTAAACCGATTAAGGATAAAGCGAATTCGGTGTAACTATTTGTTACAGAAATAGGGAACGAACACTTTCCCGCTAAGTGTGTGCGGTTTAGATCAGACCACCCACTACATTTTCGAGGAGTGTCACAACGCTAGATTCGGAAGTGGCGTAATGTTTTTGTACAAGTGCAAACCTGAAGCATTTAAGGGTTATGAAGAACTCAAATAGCAACTGTAATTGAGTATATTGAGTAACTATGATGAACAGGTATATTATATTACATTCCCATGTCTTATAGGGCCGATATTTCAATTGATGTTTATGTAAGGTTTAAGTTAACCTCAAACATGGTTATTCAATTCTTTCCAATCTGTCACTTAACTATAAGCTTCAAATAAAGTACACATTGTATTTTTGTTCCACGATCAATCTGCGGTGTTAGAAGATTAATTAGCGAGATATAAAAAATATTACGACCACACAATTTTCAATAATTTAAAATTGTTTAAAGTTTCACATTTGTTTTAAATCGTAATATCGTATTTCTTTCTCTTATCGTATTTACTTGTGACATATATTTGAAATAAATACACTGGATCATTGTCAAATGGGAAATATTAAGAACTGTTTTTTTTTTAGTTGACTTACGACTTGTAAAACTTTCCAAATTGATTTTTCTAACACGTGTTTTATGAATCCCCGCAAAATCATCTATAGTATATGTCCAAGGCTACATCCACAAATACCATAATACAAAGAAAATTCGTTACCAATTAAATTTAACAACGACAAATTGTCCATAATTTTTTATATATAGGTATATATCTTTATGATTATTTCTTGAACTTCGATCCAAACACACCGAAAAACATGTTTAATCCTCACTTAGTTTAAAACTTTAATTTAAACAATAATATTGAAATGCCGGTTCTTAGTATTAATGATATAGTTATTAATTTCAATCATTTATGAGATGTTAATCGGTATGATCTGTTGTAGCCACACTTGATATAATGTAATTTTATTATATTTATATTTTATTTTAATTTAATCTTGTTAAATCTAAATTATTATGTATTATACTAAACGTCATATTTATAAAAATAATAAATAAATAATACTCGAGTATTCAGAATAAATCAAATATGAAAATTGAATAATACCTCTTTAATTTGTAAAGGTAACAATGGTAAATGGTAATATACATATACCTACCTAATAGCTAATATTATTGTATAGTTTTACCATGTTGCGAAAAAAAATAATTTTTTTACCATATTTCAAAATTTATTAGCTAATATTTAAGATGTTTTTTTTTTTAAAAACACTTGAAATATATCTTTTCAGTTTACTAAAATATATACTTACGAACCCTAGTCATTATTTATATATGATATGAATAATCGTATTGCAATAACTTTCCGCCTTGTTGGTTTTTACCTAATACGCATATAACTCCTAAGATTGTTTGCTGCCTATCAGCTGTTCGTTATCTATATGGAAATTAATATAGTTTTACATGAAATTTCGCATAGATCTTTGTCATCCTCCCAGAATAATATGTTATAGAATATTTTTTTTTTTAGTCCATCTTAAAGAATATATGTGTTTTAAAAAAACCTCGATCACGTAAAATTGTTTTATTACTATTGATTTACTAATTACGTATCTACGCGGCTTGAACGGGAACTTTTGTTGAACTACGCATAATAGAGCTAGTAGTTTTGCGCGATTCTTGTTGTACACAGCTTACTCGAATTCCAATTGTTTTTTATTTTTTCATAACGTTATGAAATGTATACACGCCTCGTTTCTATACGGACCTTGTAAAAAACGGATGCAAATAAATTATCTATCTTTTATAAATATTTAAATAATTATATATAAATCGGAGATTTTGTAACCCATTCATTCTCTTTTGACTGTTTATATTTTATTTTTGGTCATCCGCTGTCATGTAGGTTTATATATTCAACAGTATTTATTGAGATAGTTTATATAACATTATACTCTCATTTTACGCTTTTTCGGTCCGATCGTATGCGCACAAAAATTACGATTATTTGCGACCAGCTGCAATTCGACCCAGAATTACAAGATCATGAAAGCCTTTGGGTGTGTCGCATTACACACAATATATTATATTATTATAACGATAAATTTGTGGGTTGATTATGAACTAATAACGCTGGTTTTGCATATATATATGTACTACGCGCGTTATGTAATCCTGGCAAGGTGAACACGAAGACGATCCTATATATATATATATATATGTATATATAATATACAAGTTTTTTTTTTTATCAATTATTTGTGTAGGATAAAACACTTAACCGATTCCACGACTTTATAAGGCGAGTTGCAGATTACAATATATATTAAGAAAAAGAGAGAACAAAATGTTTCAAAATATTTTCGCTATTGAATACTGCAGTATTTGCCGAATAGAAGAAGAAAGAATTCAATCATTTTGCCGAGTCGTGAAAATATAATACACACCAAACGGTGATAGAGTTTCCTTAGGTAATATATTATACGTACATAATTATAATAGTATGCGTTTTAAACCTATACTTATGTGTACTATATACCTATACATATACACAAGTACAACAATCCGTTAAACTCCTATATTTCGACGTAGCCTCTAAATAATGATCATTTTCTTCTCCTAAATTATAATATATCAAGTTCGACGTTGATGTAATATACTTGTAGTTATTTGTTTATTCGTGAGAATAGCAAGAAAAACGTAAGAAAAATATTGTACACATAACAATACCGCTGCTATTGCATATATAATATTATATACGATAGTATATAGTATAGTATATTCGTATATATACGCCTACTCGTATTTATTGGTTTTACAATAATTATGTGTTTCACTTTTACTTTTTTTTATTGATAAATCGGTGTATATACGTATAGGCAATGGAATTTAACTTAAAATCAAATTTCTAAAGTAAAAATGTTGTGAATATTGTCAAATAAATGATGCATTCCAGAGATATTCTAAGAGAAGTTTGATATAATATATTATTAGAAAAAAAAATAGTTAACTCATGACACTTTTATTTTGTTAATATCTTCAAAGTACCGACAAGAACCTATTTTCTATTAAAAAAGATTTTTACTTCAAAACTAATCGAATCTCCTCTCGGTCGTCAAATTCCTCACGGTAAAATAAAAATAAAAACGTGCACTTCGCTTGCCGGTTATGATTCCGATTGTGAATATAATAAATTTAAAACAATTATACATTTTTATATTTAATAAAACAATTTAGAGAGGACTATCGGTAATCCATATCTTAACGGTTGACCAAATCACGATCTTTTTTTATATAATTATTCGTACACTTTTTAGGGTAAAAAAACTAAAAAAAAGTTGTCTAGTAAAGAACTAATTGTGATTGAATTTCGTTTTATTTTAATTTTAATTGTTATTGGTACTTTAAAGGATTAATTTTTCAATTTTTCAATATAGTTTTCCCAAATTTTTCAAATATATCTATTTACCTATATATATATACCTTTTATATGTTTAACAAATTCACTAAAATTCTAGTTATTTTTTATAATCCGAAAAATATTATGTCAAAGACTCAACATTTTCAACAAATATTAATCGTAACAACTAACACTTTACGTGATAACATTTTCAAATATTTTCATTGTGATATATTCAACTATTTACAGACAATTTTTATTGAATAAAATCGATATTTTATGTTTTATTCATAAAATAGTATTTAATATTAGAGACTTTAAATTTATACATATTTTTTTATATATCACGCATACATACAGATATTTTATTATAACAAAATCGTTTTTAATTTAATTTTATATTCATTACTATAACATAACATATACTTATTAATTATTTTGTATCTAACCGAACTTTGCTGACCATATGAATCTAGACAAATAAATAAATATAAAAAAATTGAGGTATGTATAGGTACAATTTATAACTTTTAGTATCTATCGGTTAAAACTTAAATATAAATATAAATGAATGAAGTACCAAAAGTACAAAAGTGATAATATGTTTTGTTTTATTTTGTGTTAAAACGCCCTGAGAAAGTAGATATGGTAATAAATTATTTATTAGAAGTTATTTCGTTTTTACTTAATCGATAGTAATAGTACCTTTATAATGTGAACAATGGTAATAAATCCCCTGATTTTAATTATACATCATAGCTTTTAATATAATATAATTTATAATATATAAAAAAATCAAATTATAGTGGTGTAATAGTGGTTTTTACTTGTTCCCTCATACTACCGAATTCATATAGACTTCTGCGAGTGTATATATTAGATATATAAAGGCCTGTAAAGAAGGGAGAGGTCAGGAGTTGTTCCTCCGGGCCCAAAGATTTAAGGGGCTCAGATGAATTTTTCGAGAAAAAAGGAAAGTATTTTTTCAAATGAGTTTTTTTTTATATCCGATTTTTGTTAGCAATCTTGCGATTTTGGGAGAGCATAATTCTGGTTTAAAAACAAAAAAATGTCGTTCATGTGTAAATTTTTTCAAAAAAATATCGAGGCCCCATCTCCGCGGTCCCAGATTTTCTTTCTATGACCCTGGATACACATATATAATAGATATATTAGAATTCCATTTGACACCTTCCTGGAACTTATCGGAATGTTACACTGTTACTTAACCTTAAATGTCGATAAAAATAAGTCCTGCGAAGGAATGAAAGTCTACGTAGAAAAGGACTAAAAGAACAATCGGGCGTATGGTAAATAGTGTATGTACGATAGGAAATCGTTTAATATGAATCGTTTGTTGCAGGAAACCAGTTTGACAAAGCAATATATAAAGGCCCGTTTTTACAGTAACAGTACATTGTGACAGTAACTGCATAGGCAGTGACTGTTGTAGTACTATCATCGTGTAAATATAATGACAGCTACTGTCACATTGTCAACTGTCAGCCATCGATAGATGTTTGTCTGCACGTCGTAAAGGATCCTTAGGCTCCACGTCCTTGTCACGCATGCGTCCAGACCATAGATAATAAATAAATCTATAATATCTATCTTTATCAATTTTTATATTAATCATAATAATATTAAATATTTAATCTGCAATATAAATTTTTGTATGTAAAATTATATTCAATTTAACAATGATAAAATAGATTAACGTTTTAAGTTTTATACAAATTTGTTTCGTCACGACCACGACTTTAAAAACGTAGAAATGTTTAGACGTTTAATATATTTATAATACATTTAATACATTTTATAAATTTATTTTCAATTTATTTAAAATGCTATTGCAACAATTAATTCATACATTCTTATGCTTATTGATGAAATTTTATTTTCAAACTACTTGTGGAAAGTAACTAACAATCATTTTATTTTTATGTTTGGAGTAGTATGATGGTGGCAGTTCGGAAGCAATTACTATCCACATGACATGTTTTAAGAAATTGATTTTAAAATTAGGGTAAAATACATTCTGACGAAAAAAAAGATTTGTATAAAATTAAAATCTAAATCTATTTCGTCATTGTTGAATTGAATATAATTGTACATACAAAAATTTATATTTTTATGATTAATATAAAAATTGATAAGGATAGATAATATAGATTTCTTTAATATCTATGGTATGCGCGCATGCGTGATAAGGAGCCTAAAAATTCTTTGCGACGTGCAGACAAACGTATCGATAGTACATGGTTGACAATGTAACAGCAACTGCCACCAACTTTTACCGTTTAAACAGCGACTACCACACTGTCGACTACTATCGTAGTAGTCGATTATGATGTAATACGTTGTTAACATATATTATTTGTTATCTGCAGTTTATCATTCATCACTATAGCGTTAAAGAATATTTGAATTACATCTTTTTCATTAAAACTATAATTTCCCCAATCATTCAAATCGTCGAACTTCTTTGGACATAATATTTTGATGTGTAAAATTAAAATTGTAATAATAATAAATAAATTTATTAGTGTATTATTATTTTAGTATAATATATATTAGATATATTATATTATATTTTTCTGTCTCACTATCGCATCGCAGAAAACACAGTTAACCCTGAGTTTTCGGGGGTTTTGCCGTTCCAGCACTGCTCGACACCTTTTATTAGCGCTGTGCGGTATTCAAAAGGCCAGCAGACATATCTGGCTCGCCACGGCAGAGCCACGGCGACCCGGCGTCGACATATTGAAGACGAACACGTGGACACGGACCGTACCGAATTCGACGACGGGATATCACACCCCCGCCCGTTACTCACGACTCCGATCAGAAGGGAGTCTATCCTGCTCCAGCCGTATGTTTGGCCACAGGCGACCTCCGGTGATTTCGCCGGGTGTGCGGCCGAGCAAAGGATTACCCCTGCGCGACCCTAACACCGAAGGATTTTCACCTAGCCAGTCTTGACCTGTAAACCACACAGTAGCTCTCGCTACTGCCACCGCGAAGCCTAGCCTCCCCCCCCCCCCGATCAAGGTCACCCCGAATCGGGGTTAGGCCGGCTTGCGCCGTTGTGCATGGTAGACAGGGCTCCTGACCGTCCCGCTGTACCGTTCTAAGATGATCGGCAGGATCCTCCGTCATTCCAGTGCATCGTCGCCCTAAGGCTCAACAGTGGATGCAGGCTAATCTTTTAACGGGCGCTCGCTCATCCGATAGCGGTGGACGCTACCGGGCTACCCTCTTGTAAGGCTTATGGGATCTCAGAATCAGCCCTTGTGCAGAAAACACACTCACGCGCAAACAGTACTCCTGTCAAATAACAGTCTGTACAGTTCTGTACAATAACTGTCGTGTAATCATATGACAGTGCTATATCATGTCAGTTTTCATGATCAGAATGCGTTATACGGATTTCAACAAAAATTTTGGACGTATCGACCGAACTCAAATATTTGGATCATGAATGTTTACATTTAATAATTGTTGGATATTCTAAATAGTTTCCACTGTCTGGATATTTAAACTCGACCTAAATGATCATGGATGTTTAGAACTGACTTAAATGTCAGGATATTTAGACTTGATTGATTATAATAAAATATCCACACGTACATTGTACAATCGTACCTACTTTGTACCTTTAGCGTGCAACCATAAACACAAGTGAAACGTAGTGAGTGAGAAAAAAACATAAAGACACGATTCGGTGAAATTGTATATCATTGTATGATACCAAAACAGAATAAAGTAGAAACTATCTAATAAAAATAACATGTATTATTTATGTCGCAAATTTTTGTTGATTATCAGATTATGGTGTACCTAAACGTGGGTATCATCATTTACCCGTTATGGCTATGGTTAAATGACATATAAGCGACTATGATTTCTTTTCACCGTCAATCTTGAGTAAATAAATAGTTAATTAAGTATCAAATACGATATATTATTAAATATATAATATACAGTATACTATAAAATAGTAGGCAACGTTGTATTTTAATAGACCTGCGAGTAACGTCAATATTCATTATCGGCATTATAGTTGAAAGTAAAATTTTCTTCCATGACATCAGCTCGTATCAATTTTAATATCGTTCGTGATATTTATGTCTATATATTATATATAGCATTTCAATGTTTCGAGGGGAATTCAATCGAGAAGATTATAAACAGTTATTATATATAATACCTATATACTTGTCTTGGAAACAATATAGCAGGGGAGGTAAAAAAAAAAAAATAATAAACACAGAAAAACTCGAAGAAGTATTCCCAAAAACGGTTAGGGTTTTCGGCGGTTTTTCGCCAATTCCATGTAAACGGCAGGGAAATTCTCCGTGCAAAAATTAATTCTTTGAAATAATATTCGTGTCTGGTCTTTCCGTTCAGCCGTTGAAATTCTATTATATTGGTATGGAACATTTTTGCACGGCTAGTGTTAGTGTACGCATATCCGTAGCTTCCGCATCGCATATAGTGCTATTCGCTCAGAATTTTAAACTCATAAACTGAGAGGGGACTCGCTATAAATACAAATTTTAATCGGGCGATCACGCCCAGCATTTTTCGCACGAACTGGACGACTGGACGATTCAAGAACTATTAAAAATGTTATGATAATATAGGTAAATATGCATGTTTTATACTAGGTGTCACACTTTATACAATATTATAATATTTATAATATATTATACACCGTGTTATTTAAATTGGTATTTTTTTCGTCAAAATCGGACGTGAATCCCACGGAAACTGGAGCAACTATTGATCGTTGCAGATATGGTAGTTTTTTTATTGTTTTTATTTTTATTTTTTTTATTATTTCATATACGATGATATTATCATTCACACGTAGTCACTGGTCACGTGATATACTCAAAATTCGAATGAAAAAACACAACAACAAAAAAAATATTAAAACCGTTGCGACTTTTTTTTTCTTTTTAATTTCGGGTCGATCAATCCTGCACGGGCCTCCCCCCTACGGAAACCCACTTTTCCTTATATTCGTTATAATAATACACTATTATGCACGGTCCTGATCTCCTGATCAAACTAGAGCAGGCCATGATTACTGACCATGGTGACTGATTAGTTAAAGGTAAACGTTATTTAAAGACATTTCAATATTGAAAATTTATCGTAAATATAGGTCATTCGAGAATGATTATTCGATAAATATTAATATCGGAAATTATAACACTTGTCATTGTGTCGAAATTTCGGAAAGTTTTATTTTTTTTAAATCGGAACAATTTTAAAGGAGTGGTTGTGAAAATGCTCCGAATGAGTGTACATGAAAAACTCTGTATTAAATGTGCATTGCAGGTCAATTTGAAACTATCCACTATATGGACATTGGACACTGGACATACATTTCAAAGGTAAAATACGAGAAAATCTTCGCTTAAAATATTTATGATCAGGAATATATTTGGCTTTTGGAATTGATTTTTTTATCACGGGAAGAAAAATTCGTTATAAAGAAAAGTTATTCGTGCGAAAATAAAAGTCTAAAAAGTACATGTTATATTTTAGGCCAAAAATTTCCGAGAAAAATTAATTAGGTGCCTATAATAATTTCAGTAAATTCAGTAAATGGGTAAATGATAATATAGAAGGATATGATAAGGAAAATAATATATATTTAGATATACTTACGTTCTACGTGAAAATTTGAAATCGAAAAATACTAGGTAGAGATATAGGAATTTAGAAACATTTAAAACGTGTTCCGCTTAAAACAGGTTTTTTGAAAAGGTTTTTTTTCGATGTTTTAAAACCAAATAAAATATCGGCAATTATTCTGGTTGACTACGTGCGTTCGCACTACAGGCCGATAACTTATAATATAATTATTTGTTTTGATATAATATTATGTAAATATTCTCTTGACTTCTAAATTCCTTTGTTTTACATTATCCTAATCCTTGAATAATCCCGATGAGTGGTAGGAAGTTAAATTATACTAATCGTCAAATACAGTACGATTAGGTTTTAACCCAGATGAGCCTCGCGTTTTATTAGGCCTCGAAAATTTATTTAGGGATAAATTTTGCATAATTTAGGGGAAAATGTATGCCAATGATCTTTTGAATGGACCTTTTTATTTTTCGCCATATGATAGCGATTTTACCCAGCGCCTCGCAAAACCTAACGCGACGACCTCGGTCCAATGTACACACGTATATTTTAAAGTCGCCTATATTTATGCTCTCGCCAAAATTGATGCGTCGCATGATTTGTGAAACGGAAAACTCAAACGTACTCAAAATACCTACCGTAATACCGTAAACACCTGAAACTTCAACACGGATGTATTGTATATATATTGTTTTTTTTTATCTACATTTAACCTTTATTTATTTATTTTTTTAAGTATACCGTTATCGTTAACCGATATTATACTACTGTCCATTATTATCCGAGGGCCAAGGACCTATATAATGACCTATAACATGTACGGGTCCAAAGCAGGGAATTTTTTAAGGGTATTCTCCGTGTCCAATTGGACACCCAGTCAGCGTAAATGGACACCCAGTAATGAAATATTCGACTCACTGGGTATCCTCTTAATATCTAAAATTTATTGATGTATCTATATATAATATCTACAGAAATATGTAAAATACTGACACAAATAATGATTTGTTCAGTAATTTATGACTTCAAGTTTTGTCTTTTAAAAACATTATCGGTTTTAATATAATTGCACATAAAAGTGATACATAAATCAATTATATTGCCTAACCGCGGTAACTATTTATTCTGTGTACGATGTACACAGAATGGACACAGCACACACCAACTTTACTGCGTGCTCGTGGAGGTAGGTATATAAACCATATAGTTTAAACACCCTCCATGACTGTAACACACGTTTGGGTAGCTGAAACACGTTTTCAATGGTACCTATTCATCAAACCATAGATTAAACACCATCTGTAAAGAAATGTTTTAAATGTATGTAAATTCTCTATATCTTTTTCCCGTATACACATAATCATGGTGTTTAAATGTGTGTCTTTGAGCCACAAACATAATATGATTGAAAATTCGAAATATTATAAACCGTACAATTATTGGTATTGTATGGTATGGTAAGAAGGTACCTGTTTTCTATAATATAAAAAAGTCATTTATTTGTCGCGTATTAGTAATTAGAGTGTAATTTGCAAAAAAATCAATACAACCTAACAAGCTAATGGTAACGATATATAGGTAACTCAGATAAGTGGTTTTGACCTAAGTAAAATAATTTTTCAACGTCGGTGTTCAAAGAAGTATAAATCCCCCACCCCGAACGCATCGTAGCTAAAACGGAAATGACGTGATGCCTAAATATATAATATATAGGACACGCAGTGAATATTCACTAAAAAAATGCCTTGGTTTAAAACCGCGTACACGTGTATGCTCGAATGCTTTACAAATAATTGATAATCGATGCGTCTTGTACCTGTTTACGATCGTGTAGTTACACGAAAAACGAATTAGGCATTGTCCTATCGCCACGCGAATTTCAAACGCTTTTGACGGACCTCTATACTGCAATATACGTATTATTATTATTATTATTATTATTATTATTATGTATTACCTATATACGAGCCGGCTAAATATTACAGTGTGTGTGCAATGCTGCCAACGTTTGAAACACGTTCGCCTTGACTGCGATATCGCCACCGCCTTACAGTTTTTGGTCCGAAACGCTCATATCATTTGATATATTGTGCACTATACGGCGTAGGTATATTAATGAGGATATTTTATTGCCGAGAGAAGAGTTCTCGGGCGATCTCGTTTCCCACCCACCGCGAGCGTTTGTCGCGGCCTACAAGTTGCACAACGGACTGTAGAAAAAAAAAAAAAAACATCATAAGTATTATCATAACATACAGGGTGCATGCATGTCAACCGTTTTTCACGTTATTTTATTTTATTTATTTATTTTTTTTTTTTCCATTCCATAAATACGAACGTTCGAAACGAATATTGGAGACCTCTGTCGCGATTTCCGTTCGCAGTTTTTCGATTTCGAATCGTCCGGCGATCTTCAGCGAACGCCTAGCGCTTCGACCCTGCAGCTCCGTAACGACACGGACTATGTAAACGAACGGACGGCAACTAAATCCAATTTCGTTTGTTTTATTTTTTTCTTTTTCTTTTTTTTTTTTTTTTTTTTTTTTTTCAAAATCAATTTTTTCAATATGTGGAAGTGTGAATAATAGTGGAAGTGGACTAGAGTGGCGGCGGCCGATCGTTTGTGCGTCACCCAGGTAAAATCTCTGAACAAATCCATCTAACAACTTCATATTGATCTCAGCTCGGGTGAAATCGAGGTAAAATATGCTTTGGCGACTATCCTCTCAATCTTACCACTGATTCTCGATTTTCAATAAGCATAATAATAAAATACTATTCTGGAACTGTTACCAAGAAAATAAACATAATATTAATGAATGAACGGTCTTGTAAAGAATACTTATATTTTGTATTCGGAACACGTATTAAAATAAATAACTAGAAAGTTATTTAGAATACGTAGGTATTCGAATACTGTTCAAAAATATATTCAGAATATTTTTTCAAATACTTTGCAAAGTATTCGTATAATTTAAACATACATTATTTTTACGAGTAAATGAAATATTTTTCATTCTAATCGTATACTTCGCGTACTATTAGAACACATTATCTGATTAACTTATCGGTACATTTAACCACGTTTGGTCTAAGAAACCTTGTTGTAAATGAAAATTTGAAGAATATAATGTTTTTTTTTTTTATATTAAATATTTATCTGAAAAACTATTTGAATATGAGAATAAAAATATTTTTAAAAAAAAATGCATTCATAATACGTATTCGAATACAATTTTAAAAGTATATATAATAGTATTTGAATACGAAAAAAGGGTTAAGATATTTTTACTCAAATACGTTTATTCGAATACTTTACAAGACTGTAAATGAAACAAGTCTTCTTAAATTTAAATCCAATTCCAATCAAAATCAAAATTTTGGTTCATAAATTGTAAGCCTATAAATTGTGTATATACAATGTACATGTAGTAGGTATCAACTTATATACCATGATTTACGATTATTAAAACCATACATATAGGTAAAATATAATTTAAATTAACTAGGAATACCTACAATTTCTTATGTGAATATAGAAATAATTGGACAAAGGATTTTTAAGTTTTTAAAAGTTTAAAATATGATGCTAAATGCACTAATAAAATCTTAAAATAACTTCTATATAACAAGCTAAGTCAAAGATATCAAGTAAAATTGTCTCCAAAAGTTAAGAAATCACTTTGAAAAACGGAAAATAATGACCAAAAAAAGTCATCCAGATACAAATGGTGGAAGTTAATCTATCGTCCATTCTTCCTCAATAGTGTATTACTATTAATTAAAATTTTGAAAACAAAGATAAATCCTTGCATTAAGAATACTATTCTGAGCGATACATTAATATAATAAGAATAAAAAGTAATCGTGACAACTTTATTTTGTTATTTTTCCTACATTTATAAAATATTTCCGTTAAAAATGTAGTTTTTCCTTATGCTTAAGGAAATCACTGAAAAAATCGACAAATGATCTCTTCAAAGTGCCAACTAGATTCAATTTGCTATCAAAAACTTTTTTATACCAAAACACCGACCTGACTCATTCAACCCATAAACATAAATACTGACATGAAAAAAAATCACGTTATCTAAAACCATTAAATTCCTTGCTTCTAAAAGATGGTTCCCGTACATTTTCTCCGAAAATCGATAAATGTACAATACGATTTTTTTCCCTATGAATTCTATGATGGTTCAAATTTTCTACACTCGTCGAACTGCATACAGTCGACAAAAATACGTAAAACCTAAAATAGATAATTAACAAATAAAATAAAACAGTAAGTACATACATTGTACATAAATTTGATTTATAAAACTGCGATTACAAAGTGGAAAAAAGTTCTGAAAAATCTTTGTGAAAAAATATTTTAGAAATCCAATAAATTCAAAACGTAGAAAAATTATTGAAAAAAAAAAAAATAAATAAATAAATAAATAAAAATAAGACAGATTTCAAATCGCACGGCCCAGCCCAGTTATACAAGGAAAATGTCGAAGAAAAAAAAGCGAGCGTCTTATACTGTTTAATATATATCACTCTGTACAGTGTACACATAAACCGTAGTTCATATTATTACCCACTCGCAGTGCAGTGAAACGTCAAAAACGCGATTTAAAACTACACGCGTTTGTGCAATATTATAGGTATTGTAATGTATACGCGGATGGATTCTCACGATGAATATTATTTTCGTAATCGTGTTAACGTCCGAAATACTCGACGATAATGGTATAATGATGATAACTGATCGTTCTAACACAACATCGCTGTGTAACTCTAATCCCATACACATTTCTCTTGATTCCGTTGTTTAGTGGAAATGATAATATAACATAATATTTTGTTTTGCCGTTAGAATTTCAATAATCGAAAAATATAAACACTATAATTTATTGTCTTATTTTCGTTGTACATATATATATATATATATATATTTTTTTTTTTTGTTAAAAGTAATTAAATTACCTACTAAAAAAAAAAAAAAAAAAAAAAACCACCGTTACAGGGTTTTATATCACTCGTTCTGCAATAATTATTTCCTACTTGGAAACCAGTATAATGCGTTCATTGATCATTAATGACTATATTATACTGGTATATTATTATCATGTGACACATTTATAGAAGAACCACGCCTTCGACTTCGACTAATCGATTTTATTTTACTTTTCCTACATGCTTAGTTATCGTTATCATTGTTCAACGAGCAAGTTGAAACAGAAGCGATTTTATGGCAATAATGGAGAAGAGATATATTATTCTGTATTACTTAATGTATTATCGGCGAGGACGCGCTAAGTTTGTACGAGTATAAAACAAAACAAATCTTTAAAATGGCATAATATGCATCGTTAAAGTGTCAAGGAAAAACGGACGTATTTGTATATACCTACCTCCCTCATATGTTTAGATAACACACAGCATTCTTGCAGCTCTTGAAACAGGATACTTGCATAACCGCGCCGACCAGTAAATGTAAAAAAGAAATTCTAGTCGCTTAGGTTTGTCATCGTCTAGACATACATGTATATTATTAAATATTGCTATCGAATAAAGTACCTATATAATTACGTGAAATTCTGTACAATTATTTCATTGAGCACGATTTGTATAATATATTTAATGCTTTGCCGATGATTCTATAAATTTTTCTTAATTTCCTAGTCTATTGTTCGGCCTTCACATTTTATGTTCATATACCTACCGATAATTGGATCGACTAATCTATTTATCGCTTGAATATGAATCCGGTCGTGACTAAAAACATGTCTAAACTCTAAAATTCATTCATATAAATGCTAAAACGATGTCTGAAGAGGATATTTTCCTGAATTGTAATTTATATACCTACCTTCTCTAAAACGATTGAAATACACTTTATAAGTGATAACGTGCGGAATTCTTTACCATCTTACCTTATAATAATTTACATATTATGTATATAATTCATATAGATTACTCAATTATATGGGCATGAGAGTATGAAATTATTTCAAAATTTATTTATAAGACTTGTACCCATTTGCATATTCTATATAGAGAAATATCGAACAACACAAAAACATGTTTTTAACCAAAGGCGTTATCATAACGCAGTCTTCTCCGGTTCAATTTTTTATTATACTTCATATTATTATGTTCAATGCTACCGAATTTTTCGCACTTATATATTTTCAAAATTTCCGAATATAGATTCAGAATCGTTGTGCTATTTGAAAATTAAAAACTCGCTCAACAACATTGCAATATAAACCAATCTCGTCAAAAATACTCGATATTCCAAACGACGGTAATAACAGTATTATTGCATACACAATACACATCACCATACATAGACTTGGAAATTATTTATTCATGATTTCTTAATAAAAACTGGTGTGATAGAACAACTCAAGTCTCGTAAGTTTCGTGCCTCCGTGGATAACATCCGATATTTAAGTATTTAAATAATTAAAATAATGTTTTAATGTAAAAATTCAAAACTATAAGATGAAAAAAACCGGGTAAGTAGGAGGTGGAAGCATTTCACTTATCAGACAGGGTACTTTTAGTAAATGTATTGCATTTTAAATCAATGATAAATCATTGGACTTGAAAAATCGATTCAGAGCGGAATTTCAGTGTAACTGCCAGTTATATTCAAACATTCAGTGTGTTTAATATTACCCCGAACAATGCAAACGTAAGCAATAAATCTAATTGAATGTGACTCACTAATTCTGAAATAAATAATATTTGTTTACAATAGCTAAGTGTAATATACATAACTAAACTATTACTATCAATTAATGTATATAAGTTATATTAATATATATTCAATATTCACTGCAGTATATTTGTTCCCACCATTTTTTTAAAATAAACTATGACGAGGTAAATCTCATAATTACAAAATTACTATAGGAAATGCGTGAAAAAATTAATAAACATAATTTTGAAACCACTAGATTCCTCACTCTGCTCAAAATCTAAAACTTATATTATTTTTCGACTTAATTAGCTTAATTAAATAAAAATGAAATATTTTATAGTTTAAAAATACATACATATATAAAAAATTCAATGTCTATAATTTTCCAAAATGTGTATAAATGTTTTTGATAATTGTTCTTAATCAATACATATATTCATTTCAAGTCTTTACATCCATTTTCCAACCGGAATCCAAGTACTTTTGATACCAAAATAATAATAATGTTGTCAAAAAGCTTTAAATAGACATAACAAAAAATGTAACTTTTGATTTTTGAGATTTTATCAATATAATTTGAGTAAAGTTTATACCTTATATAAGGTATATACGTACATATATACTTATTCTTAAAACATTAAATTACACCTTTTAGGACTTAAGAATCTCGAAAAATAAAATTATATAAATAGCCCAGAATTACAAAAAAAAACTTTGGACATTTTATCGCTATCAATATACCTACCTAATATTAAATTACACGTTCGTTATCAATTTCAAGAATTAAAAATCATTATATTTGGACTTACAAGAAATATCAAAAGTTGTTTTGGACAAAATTTTGTTTTTGCCGTTTATATTTTATATGTTATTTATTTGTAGTTTTTATAACGATTAAAATAAGCTTTCTACTTAAAAATTTTTAACAAGAAAAAAAAATTCATATAATAAACACCATTGTAAAAACACTTGGTCGACCCCAATTACTCGGGTGATAAGGTAGAGGAGAAAACGAACAAGATTGTAAAATCACACTAGCTCCTTGTTTCGATCAGAATCTAAAATTTAATTGAAAATACGAAAAGATACCAAAAGTAATATAAAAATATTGATATAAATATGAAAGAGAGAATTAACTACAAATTGTAAAATATAATTATCTAATTAATTAATATTTTGTATGTCTGAGATAACGCTATCGCAAGTTGAAAAATTATTATAGTGAAATTCACTATGGCCTAAACTGTCCACAATTTCGTATGACATAATTCATTTGAAAAAAAGTGAACTTGAATGACACTTTTTTTGCTCCTATGTGCTCATAGTACACTATCATATTTCGCACTATACACTTTGTAATTTATTCGTACTGCACGAATCGTGCTATAGTTATACATAATTTCATGGATGCAAACGGGTGGAATCGTTCAAATGTAATAATATTAGAAGAAATATATCTATGTTCATGAACATTCTGGAAACAATCGCCGAAGAAATATAGCAATAATAGATTAGACGAAGATTCTCAATGTTTTATGAGTTATTCAAATACTGAATAAATTCAAATTCAAATTGAATAAGTAAATTGTGCTTAGTCAATAATATATTATAACTATTGAAATATCGCCCACTAGATTTTATTTTATCCATTATATTATGTATTGAAATTAAGTAATCATATAGTACCTATGCGTTCTCAAAACACAACAAACAAATAATATACTAACCTAAAAATTTACTTTTCGGGTGACTTTCAATGAGAGCTGAACCCGCTCATACGATTAAATTATTCCGTCCATTAACATAATAAATAATAATATAGACGCCGAATTATAACCCGTTTGAATGGAACAAATCGAACAATGCTGTGTGTACATATAAGGAAACCTATATTATAGTCTACTGACACTATATCATAATATAATATACCTAACAAATCGTATTGTAATCTGCCAAGACGCCGCACTATGATAGCTGTTGCCACATGCCTGTTCTAATAACTAGCTATTAGGTATTCGCACGTCTCGGAATATTATTGCCTTTAATAGCCCGAGTGTGTTTGGGAAAATAGATTTAATTTCATTAACGTTATACATATTTTTAAATGTTCAAGTTTAGGTACAAATAAAAACAATATTTTCCAATACTTTAATTGTTTTTTTAGGTTATTTTTTAAGGGTTTCCTGCCGTATTATTGATTATTTTTTTTTTAATAAGACCCCCCCCCTTTACTATTCAATAAACGTGTAGTTTTTTGAAAATTTGAATGCTCCTATTGAAAAACAACATCCAAACGATTAATTTCTTAGTTAGGTATCCTAAATTCTAACCATTATATATACAAATAACAATAACATTTTCATTTAATTAATTAATATTCTAATAAATAACTTAAGAGAACGTATAGCATTTACGTTCATAAATGTATTTATTCTAATATTAGAAATGATAAAATTGTGATAAGAATGCTAAACGTAAATTTCGTATTTTTCAGTTAGTTAGACGGAGACAGCAAATGCTGGTGTTACGTTTGTAATAATATTGCACTCAATTAAATATTACAATTTAACATCTAACTCAGGCATATACCCGTTTTTAAACTCATAAAAAATAATAATATATTAGTATCTATTTATAGATTAAAGAGACCATTATCTTTAGTATATAAATTACATTATCTAAAAAACGTCGAAGCTATAAATTTATATTAAAATTACTCGCATTAGCATTTCTCATTTTTAGACATTTATAAATATCTTAGAAATATGAAACCAAAAACAAATGGTAGCTGATGACTACTTTACCTAGTGATCCACCAGCAGCCATTTTTCTATATGGTATATTATTAATTTTTGAATTGTCTATTATTATTTAAAAAATAAAAATAAAAAAAATTGATTTTTTAAGAACTAATGTTTAAATATTTTAATAAATATTTAAATATGCACATCAAAAAACCGTTACATAAAGTAAGTATATTAAATCATTTTGTTTTTTTATTATACGATGTTTTTATGTTAGGTAGGTATGTATTATGATATGAATGAGAAATTCTAATATTTAAGTGATTTAAAATTCGTAAATATTAATTGTAAACTAGTCAAATTTAGTATATTATTTGTATTAGTTAATATTGAGTAATACTGGGAAAAAGTAAATTCGTTCTTTTTAATTGATTGATGAAATACTGGTTACTGGTTTATAAATTTTATAAATTTTATAAATTATATTATTTTTTAATTTATAGATCGTACGTACTATTTTATTTTAAATTTATAAATAATTAAATATTTACAAAATACAGTTAATTTATTACTTTATTTATTTATTTTTTCTTAATTCTTTGGTGTCGTTATATATTTTTTCCTCAAAGTGTTGGTTGACTTCGTATCACAAATAACTAAAACAAAAACAATAAAGAATAATACAAACATATGAACCACTTATAATATATTTTTAAAAATACCTATGTATTTAAACATTTTTAAATTTTTAGAATTTTTTTTTTTCTTAAAATGGCCTACATTTAAAAACCCCTTGAAAATCGGTAATGAGACGTTTTCTAACCGACGACAGATCACACAGACAGGTGACGATCTCGTCTTTAAATTGACAAAAGGTAAATTATCTCTAACGTTACCTTCACCCAAAGTTAACAATGATTTCGGTACAGTATACGAACGTTTGATTCAGCTAAGTGCAGACACGGTGAACACAATATAAACAGTAAATACATCGTCCTGTTATAATAATTATTACAAATTACAGAGGTAAGTATTTACCAAAACGACGGCGTTTTAAGCCACGTAAAATATAATAATACGCGTACTATACCGTAACTAGTGTTTAACATTAACAGTGTTTGAATTTGAACAAAATATATCAGTAGGAGGATTCGATCGAGTAGAAAATAATGAGGACAAAGTTTTGAAAAAATATACCTGGTGAGTTAATTTTTGAAATAACGGTACATTCCTAAATGTCAATTATTATAAATGTGTAAAGTGTCTCCTGATCTTTTCGTTCCGTTCTCATATTGTTCTGAAAAAAAAATCCCCAGAATAGAATTAGCTGTATCAAAAAAAATTTAAATAAACTAAAATAAAGTAAATTCGATTAAAAATTATGTACTTGGATAGTGGATATATATATATAAATTCCTATAAATAAATTATATATATTTAATATTAAATTTAGTATTTAGCAATAGCATTGATTATAAATAAGTACTACAGTAAAAAATACTAGTATTTATGATCAATGATAGTAGTTCATGTTTATTAACCAAACCAAACATTTAGATTCGTTAAGTTACTAACAAGATTTGTAACTATTTTTGACACAGTTGTATTTATTACAATTAATACAAATTCAAATTCTATCTAAATCTAATCAAATTATTAAAAAAAATATGTAAAATAAAGGTACTTATAATATTTTTTACATAAAACGTTCGTTATTTACATTTTAGAAAATTCCATTTTTAGAAACTTTTAATATTACTATACTTATGAATATTTCAGTAGTTTTATAATTTTCACTGTTCCCGGTGTACCCTACTTAACCATCAGATTTTGATTTTTCAACGGAAACTTCTGTTTTATTATCAGAAACATAATATATTAAGATATTTTTAAAATTAATCTTAGGGTTTCAAATGTTTATTCATACTTTATAGTAAATACTGTTTTAACTGTATAAACATTCAAAATTCAATTTTGTTTTATCGCTTAATATGTTAATTTTTTTGAAAACCAGTAACTAGCTATTTGTAGGTACTAAATCTAGTAATATATTACACTAGAATGGTAAATAACTGAATTGTCCATAAATCTGTCATGTGTCAATTCCCACACGGCACATAATATAATTTAATTTATAACATGGTATTATTCGTTATTTGATTGTATTTTTCATTATTATTTGATGAAGTGCCTACTGGTAAAACTGATCTTAAAAATTGATGTATTCTCACTTATAATTACCTAACTTTAAGTGCTTATACAGCTCAAATGGCTTTTACTAAATAAAAATAGTAAACTCTAAAATTAATTTTAAAAATATCTGAATACGTTTCTGAAATTAAAATTAGAGATTGCCATTTAAAAACTAAAAGTTGATGATTAAATAGAAATTATAATATATGGAAAAGTGTATAAATTATAAGGCCACTAAATTGTTCATATGCAGTATTTAAAGTTTCTACAAATAACATTTTCTAAAACCTAAATACTTTCCCAAATAATAAGCGTCTTATGTTAAAGAACTACTCGGTATACTAATAATTCATTATAAAAAGTCATTCGGATATGGATGATGGAAGTCGTAGTCTGTAGATCAATCGTCACTTTGGTTATCAGACACAGGATAGTGTATTATTATTGTTTTTGATTTGAAAGAAAAGTCACGCATGGGAGTTACAAAATACTAACGGTCGTCGATTTTGATTATATTGAGCTAAAGTCCTTTTTAAAACTATATTGTTCTATTTTTCACCAGCTTTGTGTCTTGCAATATTGTCCTGATAAACTTCCATCGGTATGTTGTTAGTCCTGACTACTGTTTTTTTTTTATTTTGGTCATAGCGAGGAATCTACTGATTTCACAATTACGTATTTTTTTCTTTTGTATGTTTACACTTTTTCTGATAGAAGGGGTTTTATATCAGAGTTTTCGGGTAAAGAACTAAAGAACTTTCGGATTGCAAATTTATTAATACTTCGAAGATATTTTCATGTTTCTATTTAGTAGTTTTCTTAAACCTATAGGATTATTCGATGACTCTTAAATTGATTTTCAAAATTTTTCAAATTTATATATATAATTAGATAGGTAATACCTATTTGGTATTTATATACCTAATATATTATATTATAAGTAAAATATACAAAATCTATAAAATCACAAATATACCTCAAAAATGGAAGGAAAAAATGAGTATAAGAAGAATAATATAAATATTCTAATAAAAATTTTTGGGTAAAGAAATTTCTGATAGCAAGGAGTCAAATAAAAAATTTGGAACAAAGAATTTTCTGACACCAAAATGATAGTTGGTACTTCAAATATATTATTTTTTATTTTCCCTATAGTTTTTTTAAGCTCAATAAAGGAAAACTACCAACAGGTTGTTATAAATTTAAAAAATGTATGATTCCAAAAACTTTAAATTTACAACAAATATCTATGATATAGCAATATGTATAGTACACATATTGCACATTTACACATTTTGTACATATTGACTTCTTGTTAGAAATTTCAAAAAAATTTCCCATTTTTCAGTAATTTTTGTAAAAGTGAATTATTTATTTACATATATAATTACAATACAAACATATATGTCTTTTTGTGTAGAAGTTTATTGATTTGTTCTAATTGGAATTTTAAAAATGTTATTTTTTAATTTTCTCGATAGTTTTCTAAAGCGTGCCTACTAGCCGCGAAAATAACAGAAAAATTTTATAAATTGGAAAACAATACCACTCCAAAAATAATACACACTTCGCTCATAATCGTTTCGACGAAAGAATACTCGCTAATTTCTAACAAATGCAACACACAATATACGTATCCGCCACCAGTATATGTATCCTATCCGACAATCAAAGTACTTCCACCACTACTGACCGGATATCATTTTATTTTCCATGGGCTCTTTATCCGTTTTAAATTTAGTTATTTTATCGAAGACAGGTCAGTTGTGTAGCCAGGGAAGATTTTGGGTGTTCAACCCCCCCCCCTCATTGCCTTTTTTCATATGTTTTAACCTAATAAATGTATTATTATTTATACTTTTTTATTTTAATTTTTACATTTGATAAGAGTCCAATAAGAGTATGAGCATTGAACAACAAACCTAACAAAAAATGTAAAAACGTATAGTTTAATTTATATTTAACCCCCCCATTGCATAATACTGGCTACGCCGCTGGCTGCAATGGTTATTATTATTTAATCACTCCAAAAATGAACCTGGACTGACCGTTCGAGAAAATATAACGATTTTATTTCAAATAACGAATAAATATAATAGCGAATTATAAAAATATGGAACAGTAAATGTCTTAAGTTTTACATATATTTTCCGCCGCGTGATTTTTCTCGACTAAATTAGAGAAAACATCCTTTGCCAGACCCTCTACAAAAACGCTTGTTGCAGAGCCTCCATTTGCTTCTCACGTCGAATATAAATCATCGCCGACGGCCAGCTGTTGGTGTCGTCTCGTTTGGACATCTGACGGATTCGCTGCACTGGAATGTTTATCCGACCGCACGCTTAACGCAGTAAAAAAAAAAAAACATTGGAAAACAACGACAACAATAATATTTGTAATAATAACCAACGTGCCCATACGTTTCCCCGGAGTTTCGAGCCACATTATAGGCTCTCCGAACGTTTCGATATTTATTTACATTTCTCATATCGACGCGAAATTCGTAACACTTTTAAATATTTCAATCCACGTGAACACACGTTGGAACGAACCTCAAACGATTTCGTCCTAAAAAAATATGCAATTTTCTCGGGTACATCGTACCCAAATAATCGCTTAATTGTTATTATTATACATTTCAATCACTATATTTGTGTCAAACCCTCTCCCCCCTCCCCTCCAAGAACATAACAATTATAGTCTATAGGTATCTTCTTGGTTATAACTTATAATAATATGTGTGCAATGCTGGGTGATGTAACACGTTTTTTTATTTTTTTTATTACACCGAGACCAAAGCTTATAACTGTATACGCATCCTATAAAAATGCAGTGTAATATGTTAAACTATATTATATACTGACAAATGATAACAATTCATCGCAGCCATACCATTTCTCCCATAGTCACATTATCAATAATAACTATGAGAAACGATATGCAAGCAATAATGAATATTACTAAAATATCATTTATGCATAATCGAAACCAGAAATTCTCACTAGTTGCTGGAAAATTTCTCTAGCCTGCATGGTATTCGAATTACGATTACGAAAAAGCTTCCTCCATGCCCCGAGAAGTCTCAGAAAAAATATTTTCATACATAATGATAAAACTTAAATTTGTATCGTTAAAAATAATAATATTTCTAGGACGACATATAAGTAGGTACTAAATTCAAGGGTATTTTATGCAATCTGAACAGCTTTTGTTCCTCTTATCATTTTTTAACTATGTCCATTGAGTCGACTTAACAGGTTTGAAGTTTTGCATTTTTCGTGCATTAGTTGATATTTTAGATTATGTTTAATGGTTATACTTGTACTTTCTCGCCAAATTACTATTTAAGGTCATCAACCTAACCCTAATTACAACTAGAGTCCAAAGATGCGATCTATAAAAATTCACAAAAATGTAGTTAGTATTCTTAACACTATATACTAATTTTACTTAAAGATAAATTATTGATTAAAAATTAACTTATATACTATCTTATCAGCTAATATTCAATATTTTAATATCAATTTATCAATATCAACTAGGAATTATCACCATTTTTGGTAACATAATGTATACTTGTAAATGTACTTCATGCAATACGAGCTTGCGTACCATATCGATATATCGGGACGGCTTCGACCCTTCGTCGGCTTTAGATTTTTATGATATTCATCCTGTATACAATAATAGACAGCTTTTTTTTTTAATTTTAATTTTTTTGTTTGATGTCACCTTAGCACATATGCATACGTCCAATGCCGATATCCTAAAATTATCTATGCTATATATACTCATTCATTAGGCGTGTCATTATTATATATACCATATATAAACATTAAACATATTCACAGCAATCGAGAAAATCAATTAAGAGGATGTCTAATTTTATAGGCAATTTTATGGCCATTTCAGAAAGAATTAAAATCTAGCAATTTATAAATGTTTCAAATGCTATACCCGAGATAAATATGTATAGATAAATAAATATCGTGACTATATGTGATATTGTGATGGTCGCTCAACTATATTCGTTCGATATCAATCAATAGTTCCATTTTCACTATTTTCTTTAACAGAATTTAACACTTATTCAATCTGTGATCACCCTCCCCTATAAACAAAAATCCTGCCTAGCTATACAAAATGTATAAACCATTATCCAAATTAAAGATACGCTTATATAAGAAGTAATATTAGTATATATACTGTCTACTGTACATAAACATCAAATATGTTTAAATTACGAATTTCTAAAATTATTTGTCAACCAATGTTAACGTTTAGGTTAGGTAGACACCTATATATAAATGCATGCATCATGTACATTCCTGTTGTGTTCGTCCGTCACGACTTCCGGTTGCCCTACGGTTAATACCAATGTAATAATGTAATACCGCGCAGCCATTGTTGATTTTGTGGAAATAATATACTGACGACATTTCTGGACTTATAGACACCTAGAGACATCACGATTGTCTTGAACACGTTGTTTTTTTTTTTTTTCTCATCGACGTTAAATTAATTAAATCTTCTGCAGACATCATTCCGTATATACATTTACTATATACTATTTCGTGTTGCAGCCATTTGCCAGCATATTTATATAACGTGTTGTTTCGACAATATAACCATTAGGCATTAATTTTACATTGCAGGTTATGTTATATTTTAGAGTCATACAACTTGCGCGTGTGTAGAAAGCGGGAGCTTGAAATGTTTACGCTACTTGTTTTCGAATCAAAATTACTATACCTAATTATCATTGTATAGGTATATTTTGTAATATATTATAAAAATGTAAATTAAAAAAAATCTGTATTACAATTTAAAAAATAGACAAAACGATTTCCAAATACGAAAGACAGGTGAACTGCAAAGCGCGGATGATGCAGGCGACCAGCTGTATCTGTAATTCCATATCTTGTATAATTTGTACGATTTTATTTTACGAGTTCCAATTTGTTTCAACCCTGATATAGAATATTAGATTATATGATTACACTATTATAGTATTTTATATCATATTATTGTAAAAAAAATGTTTAATTGTTCGACTTGTTTTATAAATATATAATATTACCTACGTCACTTAAACTCCTACAAATAATTTATATTTACATCCTGAGTAGTGCCTAGGAGAATATAAATTAAGTAGAGGGATCGTACGAAAAAATATATACATTATATTATAATACATCAATTGACCCATCTACAAAAAAAAAAAAAGAATGATATTATAGTTCTACGCGTGTTATAAAATAATGACAATAATGTAATGTCAAAAAATATACTTGTAGATATACACCAATAAAATTAATTTACAATTATTTATCATCATACATAAATTAATATTCATTATTCTTTCTTAATTGTCAATTTTGGTAATTTAAATCAAAATTTGTCGTTCATAGAAAAACGTTTATAAAATTAGCTTGTATTTGTCCAATTTTTCATGCGCGAAAAATATATATTTCGTCGATTTATTAAGTCACTGGCATGTATTTTAAAAATATAAAAATTTACAGGCGAGTATTTTTAAAAGAATACAAAGAAAAAAATCCATATAAAAATGTATTTTTGAGTTTCCGAAAAAAACGAGTTACCGGCAAGTTATTTTAGACTACAATACCTAATATCAAAATTTTAATATTACG
Source organism: Pemphigus obesinymphae (assembly GCA_025469235.1). NCBI lineage: Eukaryota > Metazoa > Arthropoda > Insecta > Hemiptera > Aphididae > Pemphigus > Pemphigus obesinymphae. The sequence goes on from JAIPRL010003610.1 coordinate 32,792, forward strand.
AAATTAAATTTACATTTTAATATTTATTCCAATAATTAAAACGAAAATATCAAAAATTATATGGCATATATAAACTTTTCTTCTACATTTTTTTGTAGATTAAAATCATTTGGTTTTTTCTAGTCCGTATGATTAAAGTACAAAAATTAATTTATATATATTTTTCACTATAGTGATGTAGATTGTAGTATAATATAAGGTTCCATCTGCAATATTGTATTTACACGTTGACGTTGCAGTGGAAATAAATTTCGATATTTTCCTCGTTAATGTAAACCTATAAAAAGCTCATTCCTGGCTTGAAATTAGGGAGGTGTGAATGAAATTTGTATCTTACTTGGAATGTTCTAAGATTCATAAAAAAAAAATAAATAAAAAAAATATGCAAATGCTACAACTTCCGAGCGCTACTTATAAGTATTTATATTTATATATTTATATAAGTTATTTTACTTATTTACACTTAATTATTAGAGTACGCATTTCGACACTCTGATGGAAGTAGATGGTCTATTTGAATGAAAAACATAAAAAAATAGCCTTTTTTACGTACCTAATTGCAAAATAGATCCCTGACATGTTCATGCGAGTGCGTATAATATATCCCCGTATAATTTTGATACGTGCGTAACTAACACTAATGATCATACAAACGACTCACACAAGCACAAAACCGTCCAGTGAATAGATAAGAAATTGCCAATATAATATTCCTTAAGATGCGACAGTCAGTCACGAGGCCCTTTAAGGGAAACTACTGGGAAAAACGAAAAACGACCTCTCCAAAGTATACCTGCACAACTTCAGTAAGCTTTATACCGCATAGAAAAAACGTATACGCGCATACATGAATAAAATAAAAACACGACATTGTAAAAACCAATACATTCCTGCAGCAATCGAAACTTGAAAATCCTAAACATCCGTGATATTAAACCATAAACGACAACCGGCGGTCGGCAATCGGAAGCGTTTTTTTTTTTACGAAAATCTGCACGGGCATCTAACGGGCTGCGCAATCTGAAATGAAAATCTTTTACGTTTATTACACGCACACAATTATTATATACAATCTACATTATACATATTGTATACGTTCCGCGGACCGAATATCCTAAAAAAAAAAAATACGTCGGACGACTATATATATATATATAAGTACGAGAAGCGGTGAGCGAGGGACGGGGCGATAATAATATGCTATATATGTATGAAAGAAAAAAAATCTAGACCAAACGAGCGTGACAGGAAGGTCAGTGTTTCAGTGGGTATTATAAATATACCGATTTACGTGAACATAAACACGCGTTAAATGCCATTACACGGTTATAGGTTATATTGTCGACCGCGTGCGTACGAGTATATCGGACTGAATCGCAGTGTACCTTATATTATATTAATCGTATACATATATTACTGTATAATATCGTGCGTACAGTAGTATAGTGTATAGATACGAAAAAAATTAACAAGCGCTCAGAAAGCGATGAAATTTTCAGACCGTGCAACGTGTAAAATTATATATTCACCTGCCTACACCCGCTATATGGAAGAACTGGTAAAAAAATTATATGTATACATCCGATCTAAATACCATATTATACCCATACATTCGACATTGTGCTCGAAATTATTTTTATGTATAATATAGATAACGTAAAAATAATAAATATATGTCATCCAAACCCTGCGATTATATTTATTTCAAAAATATAAATAAACAATCTGTATCGTTTGACATAATAAGAATAATATTATATGAGAAATCGTCCAAACCAACCCGTTTTTTATTTATTTATTTTTTTTTTTTTTTTCTATTATTATAGCTTTTTTAGTTAATAATTAAAACAGCTCAACAATTATAATACGTAAGTAAAAACATAATATATATTGTGAAATGTAAATATTACATTAAAAACCAGCCGGGTATAAATCTACTTTCCCAGAGGCCTTTTTTAATTTTTTTTTTTTTTTTTTGCTCCGCTTGCTTGGATGTTATAGAAATTTGAATTGTGTTATATTATCTTGAACGTCGTATTTTGTATCAAAGGAGTCGTTTTTCACAATCAAACGATAGTTCCTGTTATTATACGTAGAACAAATATCAAAAATACACTATACGATAATACAGTATTAGTATAATATTACATACCCGACGTGGTTTATCACAACAAATCGGAGGATATTTTCGAATTAAACTGTCCGAATAAGCGAATCTGGGTTTATACGTGCCACCGAAATATGTACACTTGAATCATTTAATCTATTAACAAAGCGAGCGAGTGGCCCGACCCAATTTATAGGTTCAGACGGAATAAAAATTAAAGTAGGCAGGTGAAAAACGATTCCTTTGATTTGAAAATTTGGCGTAAAATATTTCGTTTTAAATAATAAAATATACTTCAAATCGTTATAACTTCGCTATAAGATTTATAATCAGTATAAATATTACTATCGATTAAAAAAATAAAATTGATGAAAAAAGGCGTCTAGTAAACTAGATTTGTTCCACCAGTAGAATAAAATATATGGACAATAATAAAAATAACGGATTCAATGATACAGTTGAATCGTCAAAAATGAACTGTATACTTATATAAGTAGACTTGCGGACAAAATCCTCAAAAAAATATTTTTTTTTCTCCTTTGTTGTATATTGTACTGCAGTCCATTATGTTTTTGCCTATATTGTTGCCCTTGCCTCCATCACATTCCTCTATCTGTCACTCTCTACGCTATCCATATTCCTTACTACTTAAGCACATTTACCAAGATTAGCTTAAAGGTATAGGTATAATAAGTCTAAAAAAAATTTCAAGAAATCCAAATTTTATCGAAATGTATTTCTAAAATCTAAATATTTAAAATCATGACCAACTTACACCGTAATTGAAATGTATGAAATTTCAACCCAAAACTCAAAATTATCGTTCAAAATATAGGATCGAAAACATCTATTTCCTGGTTTTTATTGCCATTTTGCTACAGAATTCATGTACGAGTTTTTGAGCGGAACGAGGTATCTATTGGTTTGACAACGATGTTTAGTTTTATTTTACTGGAAATAACTTTTTGTCGAGTAAAAAAATTTTTTGACAACAAATTCATTCGAGATAGTACTTTTTAAAGGTCATATTTTTATTTTCCAATAATTTTCTTAAACGCAAAGTAAAACTACCTTTTATAACAGCAATTGTATGCAAATGGGAAAAATAACAAATAATGTAGTGAATGAATAACCGACAAGTACAAATTGATACAAAAAAAAAACAATATACCTTAAGAGAAACCTGCACCCTTATTTTAGCTGTTGTTTTAATAATACCTGAAGTTGGGGTTCAGCAACACTATCCGCGAGTACCTATAAATATTATAATATTATATTACCATTTTTAGGGGAAGGACTCCTACAGAAGCAAATAGCTATTACAATCAGTTATCACCAGCATACCGGGATGCACAATGCGGAGACCTTCGAGCCAAATTAACGTAAGAGATTTCAAAATTATTAAGTGTTTTAATATTTTAATGATATCGAGAAATAATTGTATTTTCGACGAGTATGAAAAATAAAATTAGGCAATTAAATAAGGCATATTAATTGCCATTAATACATTTTGAGCACGCTCTAGATTAGTATATCAATCTAATGTTTAATTCATTCTAATAGGTACTATATTATATTTATATTATAGAAGAATTAATAAGTATATAGGATATTTTACGACCGTTTCAATGGTGTAACCTATAAAAAAAAAAAATATAGTTTCTTTTTAAATCTTACTACTATTGAATGTTTTTCACTTGTATGTTATGTTTGTAGAAAATGATTTTTAAAAAAATGTTGGTATAAATTTAGAAGATGAATATTATTCATCTGCAAATGCAAGATTCCTCCATCTACTCTTTCTCGGAAATAAAAAGGGGCACAATAGGTATGTGGGGGAAAAATACGGTTCTGCCTACACTAACATAGTATGTGAACGCCTACATACAAAATGTCTACAATATGGATATCAATCACATCGTAATAATTGTATTAATCATATTATATTATAAACAATATTATAGGTAGGTATATAATTAATTTATTATTTATAAATTTTGGTAACTAAAAAATAAAGCAAAATATTTCAAATATATAAATTAAAAAATATAAGTATAAAATATATAAGTGGCATTAAAATAATATCAGTGGACGTATTACCTAGACCTACTGGAGGATTATAGGACATATAATATGTCCCATCGTGTCCAATCGCTGTATTTTTATAACATCCACCATGGTATTTATTTCTCCAACTTGGGTTACTACACAATTATTATTAGTTGTAAGTTAGTTTTTCCACTTCATCATATGACCTACACATTGATGTCCATCTATAATAATCACGATTTTAATTATGAGTATGATTACCGTTGTTAAAAAAAAAGTTCACATCGCCTCGCCACAGAATACTCTTTATTAAATGGCATACAAAAAAAAAAAAAAAAAAATCAAAGTACATACATTGAAAAATGTATTTTATTAACACGTTTACCTATTATAAACGCTCAAAAATCAAAAATTAAAAATAAACGTAATTCGTGGTTAAAAATAAAAAGAGCGTGCTTAATGGATTACTTTGTATAGGTACGACAAATGGTTTTTTCACCATAATAGGATAGTCGTATTTTATACGTACAAAATTATCGATCAAGCGGCTTAAAAGGAACTCCGTTTATTGTACATAATATGAGAAAGAGTTAGGAGTTTAAATTACTATATTTTCCCCTCATTCTCGATAACCGTACACTTACGGGTTATAAACGTTTTTTCACTGTTTTTTTTACTGGCTTTTCGTATTCCTATTAAACCCCGTATAGTTTATATACGCGTATAGTGTTATTCATGCGTGTTTGTCCTCACTGCAGACACGCGCTTACCAAATGTCATTTCAACGTTTTCGTCGGCTTTGAACAGCTGCGCCATTCCAAAATATAGTTATAGGTATAACAAACAGAATTATTTCTATAAAAATAAAGGCTATACGTAAAAAAACAATATAATAACGCCTACACCGATATGTCACTGCAGCAGCCGTGGAGCCGTTTATTCGAGCGTGAAATAAAGAGTACATACGCATTTATTACATGAATTTTCATGTTGAAAAAATTTCCACATTATTCGAAACAAGGAGGTTTTTAAAAAAAAACAAAAGGGGATACTTTCATCTTATCCAACTTTGAACTTATTAATGCTGAGTTCTTGCAATAATGAATATTTATGTAAACCTATATTTATTTATTGTAATTTATTAATAATAATAATTTTATGTAATTAGTAATTTTTGTGTAATATTGAAACTACAGAATTTAATAATGTAGCATAATTCTATATGATAGTAGTTAAAATAAATATATATTTTACTATCTTAAGTACAAAATTTGATAAAAATAATAACAAAATCCGGAATGACATGACGTCATGTAGTTGGATGGCCCACATGAAATTGTAAATAAATTTTCGATATACATTAAATTTACCATACATGAATTTGACATTATTAAATTCAAAGTTAAATTAATAAAATTAATTCCAACAAGTTTCTGACAATTTTCTTACTAGTTCAGGAACACAATGCCCAATGGTTTTTCTGGAGGTTTAATCAACTTGTAATGCCGGTTAGATACTTGGCATTACAATCTATAATGTTCATCGTAAGCAAACGGATAAGCTGCTGCATGGATTTTTACAGCAACTAAGGGGCAAATAATATTTAACCCCCGATCTCCTCCTTACTATCACACTGACTTATAATCTATATTAAATGTTAATCATACCTATTGAATTAGTGCCATAATTGGTACAACTGATACAATTAAATGGCCGTTTTTACATAAAACGCCATATTTACATAAGAATAGATAAATAATTTACCATACATTTATTTCGCTCGAATATTTGACTTAGATCCCTTAACAAATACCCATTTTATTATATTATTGTTGTTTGGTAATCATAAAATTAATAGATTATTTTTAAGCTGTTAGTAAAGTTTTAAATGTTGCCACCAGCTGCATATTATCAGTATTATACTATTTCACCACATATTTAATATGTCATGATGGTTTAAAAGAATAAATATTTATGTTCATTTCCAGGATGAGATAATAAATGTAAAGTAGCACTTGAGATTTTATTATTTTTAGTGAAGCAATATTTAAGTTCTAATAGTTCTATAGTAAAATCTTATCTGTAATAACCAATAATAAAGTAAAGAGATAACATAACATTTTTAAATCACGAGCGTCTAGAGACAGCGCCTCTTATCTTATATTATTTTCTTATCAGGTATCACAACATGCTATCTCCACCATAGAATATTCTATGTCTCCACCATATCACTTAATATTTATTAATTAATTTAACATAAACCAAACAGAATTATATTTTAATTTATATCATGTCACTTAAGTTTGTATGTATTAATTCAATAAAGTATTATTTATTTTTATTTTTTAATAAATAAAAGTACCTATTGTACACAAATAGAAAGATAACTGTAATAATAGGTATGTATATTACATCATCCTTATTGGTTTTTAAACCTCTATGTTGCACGTATCTCGTTGAAGAGTCTACTTCTTCCATTTTTTCCAATTATTGAATTCTACAATTGATAAGAATAAATATTTGATATATCAAAATCTAATTTATTTACCTTATACTGAAGTGAAATCAAGGAAAACTGTTTCTAACTCCATAATAATTATGTATATTTAATTAGTAGTAGCAGTAGCATTGTACGATACCGATAAATTGATAACTGATAAAAAAATAATATAAGATAAGAGGCGCTGTCTCTAGACGCTCGTTTTTAAATCTACCTTTAATGTTGACAAAGCATATTCAAAAAACCTATATACCTACTTATAACATTTCCAAATTGTCCGCAATTTCCTTACGATTTGTTTGCGATTATTCTTACAAAAACAACTGTTAAATCAAGAGGTCGGACACTGAGGTCACTGATACTTAATATTATCGTATAGCAGTGTCATTGAACTTTATAGTAGAACAGTGAACTTTTTTCAAGTAATATAAAAATATTACGGCTAATATCACTTTTATTACTTATATAAATGGTATAATACACATTAGAATTAATGACTTTAACGATTATTTTTAATGTAATAAAATATTTAATAGTGTATGATAATATATATAATACTTTGCTGACCAAACGTTCAAAATATTATTGATCGAGTCATTTTTGTACGAGAACGTTTTTCAAACCAAACTCCGATTGTACGAATACTACCTATAATTTACAATCTACAATCTAAAATTTACTCTGTGGTAATGGAGATTTTAGATATAAGTCTATGGTGATAACTAATAACTATAATATCCATAACATTTCTTATTTTGTAATAAAGACAGGAACATATGATATCGTAGTCGGCCATTTTGCAGCCATTCGGATTCCCTGTCCCTAGACGCTTGTTAGGTAGTCTACCTATAACGGATAATTGGAACCAAGTCACTTTTGATGGCTCCGAAATATTTAAAATATTTTCAAATTTGTGTCGGAATATAAAATGAAACTGTATATAATTATTATTACACACACAATAATAGATTACGGACACGAAATTGTTTAATGATAATTATTATCGTTTTCACAACCGTTTATCTACCTATATCCGCCAAGTACCTACGTGCGCGTGATATGTTTAACAACATGGCTATTATTCATATTATTATTATTATTATTATTTTGTCACGCGCTTTTAAAAACCGTGTTGTAATAATATGTTTTAGGTAGGTACTCGAAAACGATTATAAGTGCACTAGCTGTTTCGGATAAACGTTAAAAACAATGTGATAAATATGACGTTTTTCACACAATGAAAGTATATAATATATACAAATACACATTACAATACGATTGTTGTTTCTGGTGTGTTTTTATAATGGAAAATGACGTTTCATATACGTATAAAGTGACGTGTTATTTGTTTGAACTTAGGTATATATAGGTATATATCTAAACTTATATATGTTAAGGCAAAAAATAAATTACAATAATATCAAGGGAAATACGACAAAATGCATAGCGGACAATTGATCGCGCGATATAATTGACCGCGTGCGACAATTTGATAGTGTCGTAAAAAATTTCAAAAAATAAAATTCCCAATTATGTTATTATTGTTTGTGATATTTATTATACATAACGTACATAAATCGAGGTAAATTAATTTCACTCAGAGTATGTTGCACTCAAAAGCAGTTATATACACTTGCAAGATGTCATTCCCAAAAGGAGTTGTAATGACAAGAAGCTGCTTCCGAAAAGTGTTGCACTTAATAAAAATATAATATTAATTACATCCGTAAATCGATTTTATTTAATAGGTACACAGTAATCAGTGACTAAATCAAATTTTATCATAATAATGAAAATAATAAAACCGTGCATTTTAATTGTTTGTTTTTTTTTTTTTTTTTTTTATCAAAAATACCAATTGTTGACCTATCAATTGACAGACGCGATCAATTGTCCGCTATCTATATTTACGGGACACCATTATTAATTAGTATACGAATAAATTGACCTTAGACGTAAAATTTTGAACCCGAAATACATAGGAACGTTTAATAATGTTATATGGTTTTATAATAGACACGCGTGGACAATTTGAGCATGCTGCGGCATTGGTGAACATTATTTTATAGCATGATATTATTAACCTTGAAATTAAAATCTCAACGCACGTTACACAATAACGTATACTTATCTGTATATTTTACACCCTCTAATATAAAAACTACATTAAATTATAGTTTTCTGGGTATACATAAAATTTAAATTACTATACTACTTACCAAAAATATTATTATACCAAACTTAACTACAGTATAAGTAGATAATATTAAGTATTAAAGTTACTCGCCTGTCCTTTTGTCCGTTGATAAAACTCGCTGCATGTGCCGTACGAATGACATACCTATATGTACATATAAATATAGGTATTTAAAAATTTAAGGTATAAGTTATAGTTTTTATAATCTACATATTCAGAACCCGACGAATTACTTTTAATTATACTAGTTAAAAAAACTCTTATGTGCAAATTCTTCATTTTTCAGTACCTATAGGTATTCTAGTTGAATTTAATAAGCTCATCTTTTAACTTCTAACTAAACTAGTTTAAATTTTCATTATATTAACTTAACTTTTAGATTCTGAGCTAAGCAAGGTATCTCTTGATTTTACAATAATATTTATCTTGTCTTCTGAAAACAACTTTTCATATACAAAAAAAATATTGAGGTAAAGAGCTTTTTCGATAGAAAAAATGATTCGTTCTAGATGGTACTAACCATAAAAAAAAACTACCGATTATAAATAATATACATAAAACCCATACTACTATACGCTGCCCCTGTATGGAGAGCCTTGCAAACTGGACAATACTCGAGGCATTGTATTTGTTATTTTGTTAATTCCCCAACATTTATCAAATATTTCCGTTTTAAAAGGTAGCTATTTTTTTACGCTAAAGGAAATTGTTGAAAAAATCAAAAAAAATGACCTCTTTGTAGTATCAACTATAGAATCAATTTTCTTTCAAAAAAGCTCGTTATACTCCAAAACACTATTCGACTTCTTCTACCCACAAAAATGTATATAGATAGATATAAAAATAACACGTCATCATCTTAAAACCAATACATTCTTCGGCCATCGCTTCGTTCTGAATCTAAAATAAAATTGTCATGATTACCCATTGGTTATTTACTTGCTACATAGAGCTCCACTCAGAATTGTTTTTGCTGAAAGAAATAATGTATCATTGCCTTCAAACTTAACACTTCCGTCAAGTGTAATCTATCCGAAATGCGAAGTTCTTCCCTCTGCCCCTGACCATTTTTTTTACAATTTATTAATCTTCATAATTACCCGGATGAGTTAACACGTCATCGTATGAGTTCGTTGTAATACATTTTTAATCGAAATTGAAATATATTAACAATTGATTATTCATGAAATGAGTATGTAGGCCTATATAGTTAATATTTTGATAAGTAAAATGTAGGCAAACGTATATTACGTATAGACTTTATTGAATGATTTTTAAGATTTTAAGTTATTGGCATTCTCGTTTTTACGATGAAAATACAAACTTTTTAACAGAGTCCAGTGAACGTTTAACTTTAAACTTAACTTAACGAAATTATTTTTCTAAATATTTTTCGTTAACTATGTGCATTATAACTTTTAACTGAAAGCTTTTGGATAAATTTAACTCAATTAGGTACTAATTTGAAATGCTAGGCAACTTATTGATTTTTTTAAACTCAGTTAAGTTAAGTTTATAGAAAAAAAAAGTAAAAGTTTAACGAGTCAATATAACATTTGAGATATACACTATACAGGTATAATTAAATATCTATTATTTTTTTGGAAATACTGTCATTTTTTAACTTTAATAATTTTAAAATGTTGCAAAATCTTTAGCATAATGTTATTGAAAACACTACAATGTATTTATAATAGTTATTATTAAAATAACAACAAATAGGTTCATAAAAACGTTTGATTAGTAGATAAGTAGGTACCTACAATTTTCTTCAAAATTCTAACAAATCGAAATTATTCATTGCAATTTATTACCTGTCTAAATATTGTTTATTGGTGGGAAATCTAATATATTTCTCAATTTATATTACGGGGAGATTATCATATGATATATAGATATTCAGTTTTATTTGTATTTTCGGGAAATAAATAATTCTTATAACATAATAATTATTAGAAACGACAAAAACGACTATATTTTTATTCTACCATTTTGACAATAGACACAGTATGAAATCAAAATGTATCAATTGTTTCAGAACTAACGTAACCGAGTTTTAATTAAAAGTAACTCGTCATTCAAATGTTAACGTGACCAAAAATAATTTAAGTTGACGAAAATCACATAGAAAGAGTCAAGTTAAACGTTAAGATTAACTTGACTTTTGACTTGACTGTTTACTTATTAACTCGTTAATGGCCAGCATTGGTAATTTGAGGCCATTATTTTTCTTAATTATACCCGTCTTTGCGGGCATATGGTATATTATAAGCGTGTACACTGAAAGAAAAGCCACAATCATATTAAATTAAAATATATGTTAAATTGTCAATAATATTGTTGATATAGAGCCAACAACATTTTATTATAAAATTGAGAATAATATTATCAGAAAATATTATAAACATATTGATATGAAAAATAAATTAAATTGAAACACATGTACAATGGCCGAATGGCGGTTAAAACGTTCGTACATTATTGTCAACAGTGAACAGACGCTAGTCACCAATAATATTAATATTATCAATATAATATTAACTATTGCAGAAATGATAATAATTATTATAAATGTTTACACCAGTGTGATAATATTCGTTTGATAATAATATTATCAACAACGTATAATTTACACTGACGATGTAAGTTATCAAATTGATAGTATGTTACATTATTTCTACGAGGTATATGAATTCAGTGATGGATTTGGGGAGGGACACAGGGGGACGGAGCTACTTTTCATTTTTTTCGTGTTTAACAGCGCACGCCTTAATTTATTTATCAGGGAACGCAAGGGACGCAGTGTTTGTTTTAATTTTTATTTACATTTTTAAAAATTATAATTTTTTTTTTTGAAAAATCGTGAAATTACGAAAATAAATATTTCTTGTCCTTATCACATAATAAGTTTTAGATAAAAAAAAACATGATATAAAATGTTGAATAGTTGATGTTATTAGATCATATTGTCGTATCATATATAGGTATAGGTAATAAATAATCTTCATTATCCGTGAACGGCTAAAGCCTAAAGGGTTGTCGAAATCGATGCAACACCGATAAACTTCATTTCGGTTTACATTTACAACTTCCTCGATTATTCATTTAAAAGGAAAAGTGTTAAATAATTTTATAAGAGGAATGCTTAAGCTATGCTATATTGAAAATATGTTACCCCCCCCCCCAACAATGAGGTAGAAATTTTTTAGATTTTTCTATTCCATCCATGTCATATAATAATCTTAAACCTAACGGCTTATTTTTTCTTTAACGATATATTATCCCGGAACGCAGATTTTTTAACTAAACTCAGAGTCGGTCCTTATTTTTTTTTCCAATTCGACTACTGTGCAGTGGCGTAGCCAGGGGAAGCCAGAGGGGCCATGGCCCATCCCATGGGCCTTTTTTTTTATAGCAATTTTATATGATCTAATTTTAACAATAGTAGCTTTATAATTATAGTATAAGGTCTATGGCTTATTTATTATTAACGTACTTAACGCATGTTTTCAAGATAAACCTAATTATGTTTTTTATTATCTCATCAATAACAAATACTTGTGTTTGATAAATTCAGTAACAAAGTTTCATTAGGTTAACCACGATAATATGTGATAAGCAAAAGATATTGTATTATCTATGTATACATAGTCATAGATAGCCGTTCTAATATTTAAATCAAATTCTAATATTCAAGTTCTAATTTATT
>JAIPRL010003611.1:0-22408 GCA_025469235.1 Pemphigus obesinymphae
CATTAATTTAACTAAATTTATATAATATTTTGTTCGTTTTCAATATTATATGTCATAAACTGAACATTCAATAAAATATACTGTATAATATTATGTAGTAATAACTGTACCTACATGAAACTGAGCTCTTATAAATATATCATATTACATTTTTAAATATGCATAAGGTCACACTAAATCATATTTATTTCTACATTTGATCTTCAATGTAATGTTAAACATAGGTAGACTAGGTACTGAGTAGGTATATAATTAATATTAAGTTATGTATACTACACCGAAGCTAAGCTCAGAATCGTTTTATTGAATGCAATGATTTATCATTGCTTTCAAATGCAATACTTCCACCAAGAGTATCCTGCCCAGTAGTGAAATGCATCCATCCATACTGACACCTGATGAGCGAAGTGCTTCCACCCCCTACTGACCGACTTTTTAAATTTTACAATTACTTGAAAATTGCAGAAAAGTCACACATATTTTTTTCCACTAGATTAAAATTATTGAATTTATTTTATTTAATGTTTTAAATGATAGATGAAACTTGAAAGAGAAATAATCAAATAACGAATGAAATAGATAATGAAAAATGTAAGTAACAAAAACTATAAAATTAAAATTTGATAAAATATATAACAAAACACAAAGATAAACGAAATGCAATTGGTAATATTTAAATAAATTGTAATAACGTAAATAATCGTTAAAAAGTCAAATAAAATTACACTAAAATTTTTTTTTTAAATTTCCAAATTGTTATAGATACTTTTAACTTATGATACAGTAATGTACTAATGTACACAGGTTTAATTTATCTGTCAGAATTTTAGATATCATATCTGACTTTATTAAGCACATGATTATTACTTTAACAATTTCAAACGATTTTGGTCTCTATCAATTTATATATAAATTTCTAAGTTTAGTATATAGTTAGTAATGTTCTAATAAATTTGTTCCTAGTTTATTTTTAAACATTAATTAAACATAATTAATATATAACTGACAGTGGTAGGTAGTCATATATGTTATAAATAAGATTTCTTGAAAATATTGTTATTATAGTTTAAATTATTTGGAAAACAAGGAATTTATTCATTTTCAGATTATGTTGATAATATTTTATTTTAGGATCGGTATTATATATTATGATCTATTTTATTTGAAAGTAATTAGTCTTTTACATTTTTGTTCTAAATGTTTATTTTTTTGATAAGTAAATTAGTAATATCAGAAAATTTAGAAATATGTAATGTTAGTATTAGATAAAACAATTGAACATTGTACATTTTACAAAACATTGTATATCACTTAATTAGCATCTTCTCCTAATTCAAGATGTACCTAAGTATAATATGGTGGTAAAAAAATTATGTTTCAGGGTTTCGTTCATGTATCAACGGCATATTCGCACTGTCCAAGGGCCGAAATAAAAGAAGAATATTACCCTGTTCCAATTACGGCTAAAGAGTTAAAAATGAAATATAAAAATAATGACATATCAACTGCCAAGTAATTATTTGATATTATAATATAGTAAATTATGTTTTTTAGTTTGTTGATTAATATTTTACGTATGATCTTTATTAACTATAGCATTATAGGAAATTGGCCTAACACGTACACATTCACAAAAGCAGTCGCCGAAAATGTAATATCGGAAAACAAATATAACTTACCAATTTCAATATTTCGTCCATCAATAAGTAAGCAAAACAAAAAGGGCTAAAGATATATTAAAGATTCAGATAAACTTTAAGTATTCCTTATTATTTTATATTTTATATTAAGACCATTTGTACTTACGTCCTATAGCAAATTTAAATAAATTGAGTTGGATCATCGCGATGAAACCACTTTCCAAAAATATTATACAATTATTTTTTTGCCAAAAGAATATACCAGAAAAAACTACCTTCTCTCCATCAGTAAAAATTGTATTTGAATTAAATTAATATACAAAAAAATATAACAAATTATAAATATTATTTGTTTAAATAATTTATTAAAATAATCAACAGCTATATAATAATTATAATTATAATTATTAATTTTAATATATATATATAAATTATTTATATTGCATAAAAAATTAGTCATACCTACCTTGAAACAATGTTGAAGATCTGTTCTTCTTGCAGCCTCATCCGTTTTAATTGATAATGTGTGTGTGGGAGAGGGGGATTAAATTGGGAATGACATTAATTTTCGGGAAAAACTAATTTGGAATGCATCAAATATAAATTGACTTTATTAAAGTGTATACAATTAAAATGATCGAACAATCATTATTATATTTACAGTTGGATGCACAAAATCTGAGCCGGAACCAGGTTGGTTGGAAAACATGAATGGACCAACTGGTATAATTACTCCGCTTATCGTCGGATTTCTAAGGATAATTCCAATTGCGAAGGAAAAAATAACTGATATAATTCCCGTCGACTACACAGTCAATGCATTAATAAGTGTCATGTGGGATACGGTCAATAGGTATGATTAGATTTTCAACCTACTCGGATGTTATAATGAAAAGATACTAAATATAAATTGTTCGTAAAACGTTTTTAATTATTTAACTGTTTAATTATCAGTGTTGTGGTAATTAATTTATACGTCACTAGATACAAAATTAAAAGGTAACTAGATTACTATATTATTACCTAAATAAAATGGGTAGTAATGCTTTTTTATATAAATTATTTTTATGCTAGTTACTTTTGTTCAATATCACTGAAAATGAAATAACAACACAGAATGTCAACAATCTTTATTTATTTCTTGATTAGATAATCATCAATGAAATATAACAATAAACAATACATTTTATGCATACTCCTACCTATTATAAAACCGTACAATTGTTTCAATGTACAGTTTCAATGTCACGGGTCATAATTTATTTAAAAACGATTACCTAAACGGTAAATTATGAAATTAAATTACGAGAAAGAAATTTAATTTATTTTTTACCCAGCATTTTGATAAATATTAAACGTTTTAACGTAACAAATTAATAATTTGACTATTACGTTACTACAAGGAGTACCCAACTACGTTATAATATTACAGTAACGAATAATTTCAGTTACATTTCTATTCAACACTGAAAATTACGTATTTCACAATTCGAATGACCTATATTTTAAGGGGCCTTCACCCCACACGATTTTCAAGAGTGTTATATAGGCAATTTATTATACTTTATTTGTATTGTTTTATGCTTGTGTGTGGGGTACGTGATCAATAGTTTTAGTAACTCGTATCAAAAGTAAACGGGGAGCCATTACACGCACTCACGTGCACAATATGTCAGTTATCTATTTTATAACCACGAAAAAATGTAAAAATATTATTTTTTACTTAAATAGACGATTCTAATTCCCTCAGAACGTCGCAATCAGTACATCAATTTCGATTTCAAAAAAATATTCTAATTTACCATAATATTTACAAGAAAATGATTGAACGACTTTTTAAAAACTGTTTTTATTTAATTAGATATATATTTTCAAAATTTAAAAAATTTTGGAAACTTTAAATGGTTTTAATTATAGTATAAAATATGGAAATGAACAATGTGCTTCCATCTTTCCCTCGAGTAAGTTATGAAAAACCTATACTTTTAAAATACTTATCGGAGTACGCATAGTGCCGGACTGTTGGAATTAGAATGAATAGTTTTTACCAAAAATATGGTGGTGGAGTTCCTTTAAGCTTACAACTGTATTACAATATATTATATTAACGTTTAAATATACGTTTTTTTCTTGAATTTCAAATATTAATTTTAAATCTACCATTACGATTGAGAATAAAAAGATATTTTATCGATCATAAATTAAGCTTGAAAAAGTATTATGGATTTAGCAATACATAATATATTCTTTATTTTTAAATCAATACTCATTTAGTTTTTTAAAATCCAATAAATCTACTATTAGTATCTTATCCGACGAATGAAGTGTTCCATTTTAAATTACAATTTTATCATAATTGTATTTATGACGTACCTAAATTGACTTTTTTGTAAATAATTACGTTAAATTATCTTGCACTTAAAAGGCAGTCATACGTGAGATTTTTAAAAAGATGTCACTCCCGTCCAAAACACAGTGGAAAACACTTTCATGAATTTTCAATGTCATGGATTGTAGAATTATTGTAGATTAATTATTCTGATACAAAAATGGCGAGAACATAAACTATGATCGTACTCTAGCTATTTAAATTTAATTTTAAAGTGTAGATTATATACAATTTTGAATATACGATTATTTCATGTTTTCACTAGTTTATAGAATATTATAGAATTAATTAATGTCAAAATTCTAATTATAATCATAGTTTATATTATTGTCTTTCTATTGGTGCGAAAATTGTTGACTTACGATAATTATTATACAATATGTATTATTGGAACTACTTAAAAACTTTTTATATGTTTTTTAAACAAATATCGTGATTGCACAATAATAAAATGTGGTATAAACAAAGCAATATTTTTGAACTATTTTTAAAATATATTAAAATATTCTAAAGTTGTTAGATTTTCATTTTCCTTTAGTATTCATAAAATTGCCTATACAAAACCCCTTGAAAAATGGGTGTGACATCCTCTAAGGGGTTTTGTATAGGCAATTTCGAAGACATTTAAAAAAAATAAAACCTTTATAATTTAAAAATATTTAAGTACATTTTAAAATAAATCTGTGTTAGCAACAATTTTTATTAAGTTAGAAACCATATTTATTGCAAAACAGTTTTTTTATGGTAAAAAAGGCATGCGTGGCACTCTCTTAATTATCTGTTTAAAATATCTTATATACCATATAATGTAAATAATATAAATCGTAATTCTAATTCAATAACGTATGAGCTTTTACATTATAAATTGATAATTTTCAGGCATCGTGAATCTAATTGGTTAAATGAAAAACCAAAAATATTTAATTATGTATCCAGTGTTAAATGTCCGATCACTTGGGAGAGATTTATCAAAGAAATTTATGATAATTATCGTGAAGCTCCACCTTTAAAATCGATTTGGTACATATTTTGTATATTCTCTGCTAACTGGTGGATAGTTAATATCTTGAGAATTTTTTTGCATCGGATACCCGCTGTGTTCATGAATTTTATTTTAATTCTTAGTGGTAAAAGTCCAAAGTAAGTGATATTTTATTATAGAAATAAATAATTTTTTATCTGGTTTAAGAGGTCGCAACACCTGCGATTTTTAAGGGGTTCTGTATAGGCAATTTTTAAAAAATATTATGAAAAATAAAAATCTAACAATTTAAAAATATTTATGTACATTTTAAAATTAATTTAAAAATAGCCCCGTTCTCGTATCACTTTATATTGTTGTGTAATCACGAAATTTCTACCTAAAAGACCAAGACGCGTGACAAAATTGTGAAACTATGGAAAGTCGGATTTACAATCTGTAAAAAGATTTGAATGTGTCGGCCTGTCTTCTAGGGATTGATTGAGTCATTTTTCTTTATTATTACAGATTAAAATATAATCAATGTTTAAAAATTTTGATTTTTAATGATAAATAACACGATTAAAAAATAAAATAAAAATAAACGCCTCGATTGATCCCTAGAAGACAAACTGATGAATTCAAAACAATTTTCAGAATTAAAATCCGACTTTTCAAAGTTCCACAGCTTTGTCATGCTTTTAGGTCGATTTTTCGTTGGTGTTGCGGCCTCTTAATGCCGAATAATAAACAATTTTTAAATTTATTTCACGTTTAATATAATAAGCACTAATAATACCTACTATATTTTTAATTTTTTTTATAAAAATTCAATATTTTAAAAGAGAATTCTTTTTTCATAATAATAAAGTTATATGAGTAAGGAGTAGTTGCCATTTAAGAAAACTAAAACACTAAAAAAATCATACAGAAAAAAAATAATGATTTCCCAAAAATATAAGAGCTTTAAATTCAATAAGAAATAATTCAAATTTACACATTATACATTGTTAAAAAGTGGGGATGTGCATGCTTAAACAATCACACTGTGTACCTAAATATATGTATAAAGCTCAATTTGACGTTATTTCATAAAGAACTATTTAAAAATAAAACAATTATAAAGTACTTATAAATAGGAACATAAATTGTATTTTCTTTAGTATATGTTTTTTTTTATCATTAAATAACAGAAATTCATAAAAATATAACATGCATAAAGAATATATATCATACATATGTAATATGTATGTTATAATATATAATATTATTGTCTTAGTATACATATATGTATTTTAAAGTAAGATATAAGTCTAAACTGTTTAAAGTAACACGACTGGTGCATACGGGCCAAATACACCAGTCGTGTGGGACCGTCTTAAGATACTATCTTAGTCCATGATTTTTTTTAAATACATTTGATAAAACTAAAATAATATATTTGAATATTTGATAAACAAAAAAAGGAAAAACTATAACATTTAATTACAAAGGAAATCTAAATTATATTGATTAATATTTGGTTATAATTTGACGTTCTGGAATATCTTACGGCGAAATTGTTAAAGGGGACGATTTTTAACCACCGTTAGAAGTAAGGGGACTGAGTCCCCCTGCCCCCCATTTTAATTACTGTATGTAACAATTGCTCAACGAAATTAAACTGAGATTCTGATAATGATATTTGCTACAAACAAAAGTTTTTATTTAAAAATGCTTAGAGTTAAAACGGGCAACAATAAGACCTAGTGGTGGTTCTTGATAAACGCTGAGACAGGGGGGGGGGGCAAAAATTATTTTTTCATTTATATTTCATACATACACTATTTACTTCTAGGTTTCTAAATATAAGTTTAGATACCTTAAATCCCCATCCCGTGGGGAGGTTTTTTTCGGAAAGCAATCGTCAAAATGAAGTTTAGTCGGCAAATTAATAGAAAAAGTCGATGGTCTTTTTTTTTTTTTCGCTTACTCACATTTTGAATGAAATATTTTGGAATTTTGTCGGGAAATTATGTAGCCATATTTTTCAGAATTTTAAGTCAGCAACTACCTAAATACAAATTATTAAGATTTTAGTCGGTAAAATGGGAAAAAAGTGTTGATTAGATACCTTGTGTTCTTTTTTGCTTTTTTATGTTTTGAAGATAAGTATTTTTTTCACAATTTAACTCTCCCCTCCCCGCCCAAAAAAATATTTCTCCCAGACGACCCTATCCCCATTGTTTTTGGCAATTATTTTAGATTCTGAGAGTAATATGTTTTTATGTTTTACAACGATGTATAATGTACCTATATAAATTTTCTACCAGAAAGAGTGCTCAGATCTTTAAAAGCTTACCATGTTTCCGGTAGGAAATTATAACTAGTTAGTACTTAAAACCATAATTTTTAACAAAAAGGTCATTTTTCGATTTTTTTCATATTTTTTTAATGCGTAAGGAAAAACTACCAAAAAATGATGGAAAAACAGCAAAAATACGATTTCGTCAAATCAGGATTTTTATTTCTTCGTGATTTCAAAAATAATGATATTAAAATCTTGAAATTTACATCGAATATTGAGTATTTAGTTTAGTAATATATTCACGTTGATTAATTTTTTTTTTAATTTTCGGCTATTTATAGACATTTAAAATTTTGAAGTTTCTGAGTCCTAAAAGGAGTAATTTAGGGATTTAAGATTTAAAAAATGTATTCAACGTTAAATATACGTTACTCTAATTAAATTTAAAAGTCTCGAAAATCTGTAGTAACGAATTTTTTTTAGTAATTTAAATTTTGTCAACAAAATTATAAATTTCGAGGTATTTAAGTCCAAATAGTTTGTAAAATGAGATATTTTAAGACCTGAAAAATGTAATATAACGTTAACCGTGCATTAACTAAATTTAAAAACTCGACGGGAAAAATTATTTTAGATTCTGAGCGTATCGAAGGAGCTATAGTGGTTTTACAATGTTTATTTTTTTTTTCTTTAAACAAATTTTCTATCAGGAATACTCCGATCTTTACAAACTTACAGTTTCCGGTGGAAAATTGCATCTTTTATTGGTACTTTAAAGAAGTAATTTTTCGATTTTTTCAATAGATTTTTAATACGCAAGGAAAAACTTACCTACCAAAAAATTATGAAAGAATGGCAAAAATACAATTTTGTCCCATCAACATTTTTTAATTTCTTTGGATATCAAAAATTAGTATAGACTATTTTTTAACAACTATTTGTTATTTACCCCAATGATAGTGGTTTAGACAAACATTGGAATCATAATTGTTTATTTTGAATACTTTTATAGGCTATAGCCATACCTATATATAAAAATAAAGCAACCAATAAATATTTATTTGATATTATATGCACGTAATATCAATAAAATGTCTACAATAAAAGTAAATAAAGAAAAATAATTAGACAAATACATGATTATAATTTTTTGGAAAGTGTTCAGGAAAAGAACAAACAGAGAAATGCAAAAAATTATAAGAAACCCCATTATAATAGATTATAGTAAGATGACCATTGACCATATTATTTAGAAAATTAAAAACGTGATAAATAAAACATTTGCGTAAATATTCTCTCCAAAAAAGTAGAAATAAGCAAAATAAGGACAATTCCGTATAATAAGGGACGTGTGGTTACCTTAGATTATAGACATATATACATTAGTAAAAAACTTGAGTGAACTTGTCTAGTCATGTCTGTATAGGCTAATCATAATAGGCATGGTGGAGAAACTAAACGGAAAAATGTTGAGAGATCGCACAAGACAGAGATATGGACAAATTGAATTAAAGAATATCAAAAATTAAATACACTCATAAGATTTAAGGATAAAATACAGTGACAAGAACCGAAACATGTGAAATAAGTAGGCAATGATGGAATGTGAAGGTTCTGCAGCATGAACCGAAAAAGCTTGAGCAGAAGAACAAAATATTTATTTTATTTTAAATTTCACCTACCAACTGCCGACTGCCATCATCTGCTCAACTGCGTATGAATTACATGCGGCAGAAAAAAATAAAAGCCGATAGTGTCCGTATTGCATGCAACGTTTAAAGTCGGTTTGACCATAAATAAATAATTGAAAACAGAAAATTAAATGTATGTAAATTAAAAAGTAAGGAACAAATGTATTGTACGGGACACTTTTACTTTTTTCTCGTGCATTTTACACGTTATTTTTAACACGTTAGTATTAATATATAGAACGATAAATTTCACGACACATTTGGATTAAAAATTTGTTATTAACATAGACTTTTACATAGTACTTATACATATGTATGAGAAAAAAGTAAAAAAAGTGTCCCGTAAAGTACATTTGTTCCTTACTTTTTAATTTATATAACTTTTTAAAATATTTTTTCTGTTTTCATATTTATTTATTTATTTGCTTATGGTCAAACCATACTACATAAAAGTATACATATAATAATAGTATAAAAGTAACAAAAAGTTACATACATGTAACTTTTCAATTATGTCTGTGTCTATTTTATTATCTATAGATTCTTGAATCATTTTATTTCTTTCTACCTCGTCTAGACTATCGTCTATATCGTCTATAATATAGACGATATATGATATAGACTCTATATCATTGGTTTTTAATACTTCTCTGAAATACCTAACCAGTCTAGGTCGTAAATCCTTATTAACTTTACCCGAAATATTTAATTTTTTTAATAAGCACAAGTTAATAAGCTGATCTTTCTTTAAAGAATAAATATCATTTTATTAATTGAATTAGAAATTTCAGAGTGTCAAATTTTTATCGCTCATATTCCATTTTCTATTTAAAGAAAATTATGTGAATTGTTCGAAAAAATTTAATAAAATTAAATCTAAAGGGGGAAATAATAATAAAATAAAAATGAGAGAAAAAAAATATTTTCTTATAAAAAACTAGCTTTTTGATAAAAAAATGTTTACATAACAATAGTGGTGAAAATGTAAACGTGTAAAAATCGTTTACCCCTAAACCAAAAAATGTCTTCTTTCCTAAGCGGAAAAAAGGTTTTGGTCAAACCAAAGATGTCTCACATACGTGAAAAATATGTACCCATCTAACTTTAGTGCATTGAAAATCGTATTAATCAAAAAAATGAAAGTTTTTTTATATAGAAAACATACAATAAATAAACTCGAAAAACGTATTTCACACACATCAAAACAAAATATTTACCTGTCTAAGGTACCTACTCAAAACTCGGAAATGTAGGTTTTCTACTTCATATAGAAAACATACAATAAAAAACTAAAAAAAAAAAAAGGTATTCCACACGTAAAATCAAATAATTCCCTAAACTCAGGAGGGAAAATTAATGTAGGTAAAAGCCTCTGCACACAAAAACAAGTTCGGTCAAAATAAAAAAAACTTTTCACTCAAAGTGAAAAAAAAAATACACCATACCTTGGCAAAATTTGTACTCGGTCGTACAATTTAAAAAAAAAATCCAATGTCTTGAGGTGAAATCCTTGTTCCATCTTGATGTCGGTCGTGGTTATCGAATCCTTGGCAAGTGTACTTACTGAACTGCAAAAAAAAAATCCAAATCTCGCGGAGTCGTGGAGCTTCGAGTCCCGTTGGGGGCCAACTTTATTGTAGTTGTCAATTCGTCTGATTAACGCGTACGGCAACACAAAATAATAAAACGCACTCTAATATTTGAAAAATACGTTTTAACACAGGATTTATAACTCTTGTCGTTATTATCCTCAAAAAACACAACTGTTATACTTATTTCAGGACCTACGTCTATTAGCGAATGATCTGGTCTCTCGAAACGCTAAAATAATACCTGAGGAACCTTCAGCTATGGCAGGGTTAGCACCAAGTTAAAACTAAGGCCTAAGGAGCAGACTCTCGTGATTAGCTCAGGGTAGTTTTAACTTGAATACGCCCAAGGTCAATAATAATTGACGAGTATCAAAGTAAATATTAGGAACGAACACACTCCCGGAGATTCGTACGCTACCATAAAATAAAACCGTAGTTAAACTTGGTATAAAACACTTTAATAAAATCGAAACATAGAGCACAATGATACGCATAAAACTCCTCGCTCCAGGAGGTTTCTTGCAGGTACATCCCGCGAACGAGACTACCCATTACAATCAATATTTTTGGTTTTTATAATCGGATTAAATTTAAAAAGTGCGATATAAACAATTCTGAATTTAGACGGGACGCGAGTATATTATAACTACCTACATACAGGCATGCATATATGCACACATGTTCATATATATAGTATATACATATTATATACTACCTATATAATATATTATATATATATATATATATATATAGACCGAATATACAACAGGGGCCTCACGACTGCTTATATAGGTAGGTATTATGTTTAAAAAATACTTTTTATAATTCTATCAGACTGAGACGATGATTACGATTCTTTAAGCAATAATGCCATAAAATTTACTTACGGCGTTTTTCCTTATAGTAAATAGAAGTACGGCTTATATCGCTAGGTAATAATATTATATAAAAAAAAACCTTTTATTCGTGTAATACCTACTGCTGGTGGTTTATATGGCACTTTATGTTTAGTTATATAGTATACCCAGGGACGTAACTATCAAGGGGGGGAGTATTTCTTCCCCCCCCCCAAAAAAAAACAGTTGCTTCATAAAATTGGATTGTCAGTCGGTTAAATCGTTAAAGGCTATGCCCAATCTGAGAGTCAGTATAGAGGAAAATCGAAAAACAGAAAGAAGTTGATGACCTTTTTTCAACACAATAAAAGTTGGAACAGTTGGCCAAATTAAACACACTGCCCCTCCCCTTAAAAAAACAAAAAAAATTACTTCGCTACACCCCTGAATATACTATACTACCTACCTACTACCTACGTCGTATATATACGTCTATATATAATAATATATATTGTTTTTAAAATCATAAATATGCTATAAAATATTATTATTATTAAATCCTATAATACTATATTGATTTTCGAAAGTCAAAATTTATAATATACAATGCAAATCATTAATGACGACAACATATTTTAGTAAAGAAGAAATATTGACACAAATTACCGTGTCTATAATCTTACAAATTAGTGGTAAAAAATAGGGTATAGGTGAGTACATAAACATTTTTCATTTTTTCATTTAATTCATAAACATAAAATAATATGATATTCGTCAAAAAATAAATGTTAATTAACCAAAGTTTAGTGTAGGTAAGTTAATCTGTGTATTTTTTAAATTTGTATACAATTGTTGAACAAAATGATATTGTGTAATTTTAAATGTAAATAATGCGCCAAATTCACCGATGTTATAGGAGCTTATAAAAATCATGAAAAAGCACAACGCAATTATATTCTACGTTTCCGAGTAAGGGTAGTGGTGGTTATGCTGGTTACTGGACAACGGAACGCGAGAAAAAATGTAAAGTAATCCGTACCGACGTTTATTGTTCGACGTACGTATTTCATTTACTTGGTGTCAGTTTGTCGTTTGTCCGGTTTTCAGAGATTTTTTTCACGATCGTTTGATTTTCGAAACCCGTCCACAAGTAAGTTGACCATTTAGTTCGTGTTCATATGCGATATTCGGCCGAATGTCAAACATTCGTGTAGGTAAGCACCTTTTGTTGACATTCGGCGAGTAGGTGCGTATCTAGTCGTATGGACAGGCAATGCTATCGGACATTTTCCATATTTTCTTAGCAGTAAAAGAGCTTTTAAAAGTAAAAAAAGTTACAGTGGGATACTTGTGTACCTATATACTCTGGGTGTATAGAGGTGCTCATGTTGTGATTTATCGGTACACGATACGATCCCGATTACATTGTGCCGATGGTTTTATATAAACCTTGTCATGAGATATTGTAACGTTTTATGTGTCGAGTGCGAATTTGAACCGAACACATCCACAGAAGACTGTGAAATAAACACGCGCCACGTGTTTACTCCAAACCACCGCGCTCAATGACACGAGTTTTCGTCATTTTCCCCAAGAATATTGTCCCCAACTGCACACATACAACCAAATTTTCGTTTGAACGTTGTAGAATTGGTTTTTACAGTTTTGTCCACATGGTATCCCGTGTACACACTTTTTTTAAAAACCTCATTTTTACTGCGAGGTAAACAGTCAGGTAGGTTTGGACGAAAGAAAAGTCTTGTAAAATCTATTGGTTGATGATCAAAATAATTGATGAATCCTATACTTTTAAAAATAATTGCTTTGTAATGTACCTAATTTAAATTCAAAGTTCAAGTGGCTTTAGTATTTAGCATGCAGTCTACTAAAAATAAACAAGTTTATGGCAAACAATCTACCAGATTTAAGTAATACATATTATATTATAATAGATAGATAATTTAGGTAGGTAGGTACATAATATTAAAATATAAAAATTTCCATTTTGTAAACAAAATTATGGATTACCTGATTATAGGGATATTACACTAGAATTTAGGCTAGTATGCAATATACAGGTACCTAATGAAATTAAAGAAAAAATTAATGTAGAGAAGTGCCTCTGGGGCCAAGGTAGGTACTTAGAATCCTAGTAATAGTAGTAGTGAGGATTTGTGTTATAAAGCATTTGGTGAGTACCTAAATATATGTAGATATATTATATACTATAGTCTTTAATGAGACACAAAATTTTAGTTTGAGGATAACATTTTAATTAGTAAACCGCTCACTAAATGACAGCTGCTCAAATGTTATTTTATAATATACTTATACCTAATACATTGTAATTATTAATAACTAAATACTTTATATAGGTATAATAATTGCATTTTTAAGTAATAGTTACAATGTTATGTGTTTAGGTATACTATTCAGTGGCGTATTTATGGGGGGTCTGGTGATACTAGACCTCCACTCAGATCCAAAAAGTATAGATTATAAAGATTATATACCTACCTATAATAAATATTTATAAATGGAATTTTTATTAAATAATAACATCTTCTCTTTAGACTCTTTGGGGTCTGCCTCCATAGCCCTTCACTTCCAGTTACCTTGATATTTCAGGAAAAAACATTCCATGTCCCCACTCACCCTGTTCAGACTTAATTGTGTACATTTAATATAATATTGTTAATCAAAGTAGCCAGTAGGTATAATAATACTTGATTAATCATCAACAAGATATATTTATCCATAATCATTCATTACTCAATTATTTGGCATTAGTATATTTATAATTAAAAAATGTATGTCGCCCAGTCTTCAATAATAAAATCCACTAGGCGATAAAATATTTTCACTGGCTTTACTAGCTTAAAAATGCACTGACCTCAATAAGGTTCACAAAAAATTTCAACATAAAATTTTAATTTTTATTGGTTGCACAACTTGTTTGAAGATTTGATACATTTTACAAAGATTATTTATAAAAAAAAAAAAGCATAAAAACAAAATTCCACGTTCAGCTATATCATTCACTCATTACTTTTAATTTTTGAATCCTTATAAGGCTGTCAATGAAATCTTTGTTATTGTCCCAAGCACTTGAAAGAGGTTCTAAAAAGTCTTCAAGTATATCTAAAACTGTAAATAATTTGAGGGCATTTTTAGAAATAAAATCACACAATTGCACTGTTTGAACTACAGGCATTTCAACTGTAATACACCTGTATAAGTCAGCTTCTTTTTTAACCGATAATTTTAACATATTTATTTCATTTCAGAAGACATTATACTGTCAAAAAAAGATAATCCAATAAGTGTCTCACTTAATTACCATAAATATCTTGAGAAACTTTTAGTAATGGCATTCGCTATAACTTTATTTGGTTTATTGTATTTATCAAGTTCTTTTAAAAGATTTAAATTGTTGTAAAGGAGCTAATTATCCACATCAAGAAGTATACCAATACTTAATGTAAACTTGCAACACAAAATGTTTAGATTCAAAATTCAAATAGTTCTCGAGCAGTTGATTGAAACTAAGTTGAAATAAGTAGATTTCCATGCTATAAATTAACTTAGACATCCATCTAGCTCAATGAAAAGCTTCAGGTGTTTTATCCCTCTATAATTCCCATGTTCCTATACATCTCCTTTGCCCTTAAATAGTGGTACTACACAACTCTTCCTCCACACTTCTGAAATTTTTTCTTCAACTAGTACCTACCTTATTAAAGAACTTTGTCAATTATCCTATACAGATACCCCTTAAAAAGCAGGTGTGTAGCATCCTCAAATATTCTTAATTTGCCCATAAGTATTTTTTTAAATAAAGCCACCCTTTACAGCCTTGTATTTTTATATTATTATTAGAAAATTAGGAAAAATGTGTAAATAGAAAAATATGTAGGTACTGTTGAAAAAAATAATTTTGTCATTCGATTTTATTCATGCTAAATGATAACATTTTTTCCATGTGATGCAAAATATTTTTCAAAAAGTATTATTTATGAAAATACTAAGTGCACAGACTTCTCCATTATAGATGCTTTTGATTTTTTTTATCTGCCAACTAGGCAACTTTTATCCTTTAATATTGTAAAATATATGTCAAGAGTTTTATAAATTGTTGGTTTTTAATATTTTTTGAACCCTCCTAAAAAAAATTTGAAAATACGCCACTGATACTATTAGCTACTATGTTATGAAAAATGTAAGATAATACATAAATCGTCATATAAAGAGTGTTATTTTGGAATTTTAAAGCGTGTCCTCTTTAGTGAAAATGCACCAATATATGTGTTTGTAATTGGAATGAGGCGGATAGTAAATATATCGTTTCTAAAAAAAAATTTGGTATTCAGTGATTGTGACACGTGTATAATATATGGGATTAGGCAAATATACATATTTATTTATTGCCATTTGGTTGCATCTATATATAGAGCTGGTTTTACACAACTCTTAACCCAAAGAATTCTGCATAATGTTTGGTATTAATAGTTTTTTTTAATTTTGCTATTACTAATATAAATACATTTTTATTTTTAGTTGTTCACTAACAATATGCCTTCCAATTTGAACGAATCCACTCAATCTTGTGGATTATATAAACCTCCACATTTGCGAGCAGGTTATCAAGAAAGCAGTATAGTTGCTTTGGACAATCCTACTTCTAAATACATGAATAATAATACTTCAAAGGTAAATAAGAATTAACTATTTAATTTACACTTAATAACACTGAGTTTATTATAATAGATATATATTATTGTCATTTTAGATTTGCACTCCCTTACCTACCTCTTACTTTTTTTTATTATTACCTATTTTATTTTTGAATTCATATTATAAACGCCAAATGGCTTTTAATTATATAAGTATTTAAAAATAAAACATACAAAAAGAACAAAACAGTAATGGTGTGCGTAATAAAGTGAAACATTGCTGTCTTGCATTATCCTGGTCAAAGGTACATTAGATAAAATTGATTTGACCTAATGACAAGTAAAAGAGCCGGTCAGTGGGGGATGGAAGCACTTTGCTCATTGGGTAGGATACTGATGGTGGATATATTGAATTTGAAACCAATGATAAATCATTTCTTTCTAAAAAAAAACAATTCTGAGCGAAGCTTCGGTGAATATACTTGACAATTACTGCAGATCATACCTACTAATAATTTAGTTAAATTAATGTACGACCAATGTTATATTAAACTTTTTCAGGTCTTTAAAATCTCATTTTACCATCTATTTGGACTTAAATACCTCAAAATGATATTTTTGTCAAAAAAATTAAAACAACTATAAAAAAAAAAAAAATTATGACTACGGATTTTCGAGATTTTTTGAATTTAGTTAGAGTAACATATATTTAACGCTGTATAAAATTTTCAGGTCTTAAAACTCAAAATTTCCTCTTTTAAGACTTAGAAACCTCGAAAACTAAAATGTCTATAAATGGCCAAAAATTAAAAAAAACTTAATCAACGTAAATATATTACTAAATTAAATATTCGATGTAAATTTCAAGATTTTCAAGTCATTGTTTTCGAAATTACGAAGAAATGAAAATTCTCTACGTAATCGTATATTTGCCGTTTTTTCATAAATTCTTGGTAGTTTTTCCTCCTTACGCATTAAAATTTTTTTTTTAGTTTTTTTAAAAAAACAATTTTTCAATTTCAAAAAAATGATCTCTCTAAAGTACCAACTAGATGAAATTTGCTACAAAAACCATGTAAGCATATAAAGATCCGAGTACTCCTGGTAGTAAATTTGTTAACCGAGAAAAAAAAAATTAACATCATTATAAAACCACTAGCTCCCTTGCTACACTCAGAATCTAAAATATCACATGACCTAGTGTTATTAGGTACTCAGATATTTAAGGTTTCTGTTACACTTATTTATTTTATAAAAATAAAATATGAGTTCATGGTAAAATTGATTTTTAAATAGGTTCTTTTGAAAATTAATAAAATATGAATTTTTACTTAGTTTCAATATATAATTTTCCATAAGATATATTAAAAATATCAAACCTATACCTAATATAAGTATATAGGTATAATCTGGGTATAAATAATAGAAAAATCTATTATATGCATTTATTATATACTATACAAATAATAATAATGAGTGATGATTAAAAAGAAAATGTACACAAAACATAAAAATTATAAAAAAATTTATTAGAGGACCATACAACTCGAAAATACGACTTTAGCTATTATAGTATTGAGTGAGACTAAAATAAAGATTCCATTAAAAAGTCGCAACAATTATTGTTGACAGCTGTCTACACGCATTTAAAATATATGTGTGATGTAAAAATTTTGCTGCCGCCTTGTATTACCTATACTATAGCATGTAAATATTATGAACTCTCAACGTTTAAATGCGTATAGTACCTGTAATATTCATTTTTTTGATTTAAACTATATAAAACATTTTAAAGCTTATAAATTTATCTTTAATAATATACCAATATACAAAAAGTATATTTATAGAATTATGTTTAAAACAAATGATGAATTTTAATTTTTAGACTTTCAACTACAAATATATGAAATAATACCTCTATAATATTATTATCTAGATTTATTAATATATTTGTGTTTCTTATTGAATTTCGGTTAGTATGTTGTTATAGGTCCTATACCAGTATGATATTTATATAATCATAATACGATTTATATTTTCTAAAATCATGTTAAGTATCTATAATATGTTTTGTAAAATATAGTACATACTGTGTAATATCAAATATCTTGGTAAATATCGTCATCATCATTTTTTTTTTAACTATTAACTTTCCAGTGTTATAATTTATATAATATCTATAGGTATAATTCGTATAATATCAACCCATTTTCGAAATTTTTTAGGTGACTAATTCCTTCTTTTGGGAAATGTAAAAATGTATTTTTTCTAGACCAATTTTACTATTATTTTCATGAGAATTAGAACATCCATAAACTGAGCACCATTTTAAACTTGTGTTTATTTTTAAAACAAATACCAAAAAAACATGCAATGTAAGTTACAAAATTCAAATGTAAATTCTCAACTACTAACTATAAACCACACGCTAAACAGTAAAGTAAATTGTATTTTTAAGTAAATATTATTCTAATATTAGAATATATATTATTAAACTGATTTCAAATGCGTGTACATAATTGTCGGTAAACATTTTTTTGAGATATCAATGTTTTTGTTTAATTTATAATTGTATGCAGTAATAAAAAAACAATTTTTCAGTTGTATAGTACTTTAACAAAAAAATATATACATTATCTAATCACATTCGATTGTAGTAACAATTAGTTTGTGGAAATGCAAGAAAGGTCTTGGACAGTATTTTGTTAAAAATCTTTAAAAAAAAACTGCATCAATAGTTGTATCATATTTTGTTGTTGATGTGCCAGATTGTTAAATCATAAATCTCGAAAGATAAAATTGATATTAAAATCACCAGCCAAATAAAAGCCCAAAATAAGGGCAAGTTTATGAAAATCCATTGATCAATTTCTTCATTATACTATCAGTACTCTCTTCAGAGTACACATATACAATTTTAAGATTTTTTTTTCTGTATAGTAATTTTAAAGAAGAATAATCTAATAATTTTAAAATTTTTGAATACATTTTAAAAGTAATTTAAAAATAGTTTAATCTTGGTAAAACTTTTTACTGTTGTGTAATCACGGTATTTGTTAATAAACCCATTTTACAAAAAAAAAGTTTTCTTAGACTGTAGTCATAATTAAGAAACAACGTTTTTACACAATATAATAAACAAAATTATCTGTTTTCTACCATTATCCTATTTTCAATAGCACAAATATAACTAAATGTTATGTCATCTGTAAAAATCATAAAAAAAAAAAAAAAAAAATTTAAAAAAAAAGGACATCAATAATATTCTGTAAAAATTTGGTTTCATTTGTGTAGCGTCCTTTTAAGGAATTATATCTTCAATGTTTTAATTTGGTAAAATGTTGATCACTACCATGACTAATAATAATAATAGCTGAACAAAAGTCTCAATTACTTAAACTTTAAACATTGAAGTCTTTAGTACTCAAAAGTGATCTTTATATTATATATGACTATATTTGTATGTTCATATTTGAGGTTAGTTATGTCTTTTTTGTTTTAATATATTGCAACTTCTACAACATGACTTATTTTATTTTATTATATAACGGGATAGAGTCCAAATTTCATGAAAAATTAATAAAGTACAATGAACAAGTATAAAAAAAAAAATCATTAAAAGAAAAATAAAGAAAACAGCTGGAAGGTAAAAACATTGAAGAACTGTTTTGAGTAACTGAATCAGTTAAATCAAATCTGCGGGTATTTAAATTTTGGCAGTTGAAGGGGAATTTTCGCTCTAGGCCTACTAGAAAATATTTATGTATCTTGTAGATTAGAAGCATTGACCTTCTTTTTTCTCATTTCACTCCCCATCATAAAGTCTGCATTAAGTAGCTTAATGCAAAAACAATTGTAGCATGTGCAATATTTTTAACCAACATTCAAAGATGTAGATTTAGTTCTAATTATTTGGAATACCTATATATCTTAAATAATTGTGGATAGAACTTATTTTATTTTTACAAAGGCCGGTGTTAAATTTTTTAAACAATACTATTATATATATTGTATACATGCAATGTATGACTGGTATACAGCATTTTGCATGCTTATTTCTATCATTAGTATACTGCTTACTCAATGATAAACCATTTGTTGTTTATGTAGGAATCCTTCGATTTTAGAAAATTTTTATAAAATAGTAAATGTAAATTTTATTTTGGAAAATAATTATATAGGTACATTATAATTGAATATCAGTTCATATTGTGTATATAAAATATATATAATTAAATTAGTTTTACATAATATATATATATATTTAAGTTTTAAAAATAACCCTTTATTTTGAGTTTAAATGTGAAATTTATAGTTTGCATATGGAAATGTAGAAATATGGTAATGATTTATTTAATTTTATTTTTATTTATTTTTAGTTTTGTTTCATTAATAAAAAAACTTATTGATTTCTAAGGCTAAAAATAATAATATGAGAAACATGGGAAGTGGAAAATCATTCATGCCATCATCTACTAAGCGAAATGTCTTCAATTTTGGTTTATCTTCTTACTTTGATTGGAAATTCAAGGTATGCGCCTAGTACTTATCTACATATAATTACTAAGGTACCTATACTAGGTTAGGTGATAATCAGCTATTCAAGGTAGAAAATATTACATATTGGTTCATACCTAACCTAACAATGGCATTCAAGAATATTTTGGTGCATCAAAATTGGTGTGCCTATGATACTACATAGTGATACCTATACATCTACCTTACCGAGATCAGATATCACTATTTTTGTGATAACTAATAATAAAATGTTACATAAAACATCAAATTTTAACATCTTGTATTACCTTAATTTTATTAAATATGATTTTTTTTTTTATCTAGTTTTATTTATATGATGTAGGTATGTAGTTTATATATAAATAACTAATAACCTTTCGTATTTGAAGTATGGGTTTTTTCCTAATAAAATATTTTCTTTCTTAAAACAATAATTAGAATTTTTATATTTTTTCAAATATGATTAATAATATAAGTGTAACAAAAAATTTAATTAAATTTTAAGGTAATAAAGTAGATTATTATAACGGTTAATTAATAATTAATGCAATATAATTATTATTTAGGGGAGTCATACAGATTATTTAAAAAAGCTAGAAGAATCAAGTACTGTATATGTTGGGAATTTAAATTTGTTTTCAAATGAATATGATGTCAATAAACTATTTTCAAAGGCAGGAAGCATTAAATCCATTATTATGGGACTGGAAAAAAAAACATTATCTCCTGCTGGATTTTGTTTTATTGAGTACTTACAATTAATTATTTATTATTAACAAAATACTCATAATTAATTCTATTTAGATATGAAATGCGAAAAGATGCAGAATACTGCATGAATAATATGCAGAATGCATTATTAGATGGGAAAAAAATGTTCATTGATTGGGATGCTGGATTCATTGAAGGTCGACAGTTTAAACGCACTAATAAAAATCAAAAGAGCCTTATAATTTATCCACCTTCAAAGGTAATTTTTAAGTGTATTTGTAAGTTATTATTTTAATTTTACCTATATGGTTTAAACTTTTGACAGTAAAAATACTGTAATTTTTAAAATTTGATATTTTCCATTTTGTTCATCTTCTTAATTTCTATAAAATTATTTGATTTCAATTATTTACGTTACACAATGTATTTACGTAAGTAGCAATTAATCTTTAGTGTGTGTAATTACGTTTGGCATAATAATAGTGGTGTGTTCACAGATACTTATCAATGAATACGGCTACTGTATTTGAAAAGACACTAAATCCCATTTCCAACATACCGATTGTCCTAGTGATACAATAAGAATTGATCTGAATTTATCGTAAAATCTACTATAGAATGACTTTTCCACTTTATAAAAAATTTTTCCCTTGATTTTCACAAAAACTTAAAATGTCAATATATTAACTTAATTTTTGGCAAATTAATAGAAAAAAATGTGAGAAAGTCTATCTAAAGTAGTAGACGTTACGACAAATTCAGATTTTTAGAATTTAGGATTTTTATAATCCTTATTCTATCACTAAATCCATTGGTACGTTGGAAATAGAAATGGTCTAAGTTGCTATGTTACGTGTGGAATAGAAGAGAGACAGACAATCGCTGCTTCCCTTAACCCATTAGCGCCGTGCGTTGTCATATGGCAACGGAAATAGATCTATTTTTGGATGCTCATTCTACATTGGGAATTTTAGTTAGCGCAGTGGGAGCGACGTTATTCAATAGGCTATTATGTGCAGATAAGATATGTGCAAATTGTATTTCATTTATTTGGACTTTTATAGTTATTCTGTAGTTTAACATTTTCCGTATATGCCGTTTTACATAAAA
>JAIPRL010003611.1:22508-45340 GCA_025469235.1 Pemphigus obesinymphae
TGGTGCTTTCCCTACACCATCGACATCACGGCCGTTGGGTAGACCCGCACATATAACTGATGGAACGGCTACCGCAGCCGCTGTCAGGCTGGTACTGGTCACTTGGTCCCTTAGGCTATCTCCACACGCAAGTACATAATTTTGATTTCCCCGCGAACATCCGAGATGAGAAAACTCGCCTATATTTGTTTAAAGACTCCCCATACCTTTTTGACAAGTTTTATGCTGGTTGTCGACCGGACGCAACCTCAATTAGTCGACTTCTTCGACAGTCATGAGGAAACCGCGGAAGTATTATTA
This sequence comes from Pemphigus obesinymphae, assembly GCA_025469235.1. Lineage (NCBI taxonomy): Eukaryota > Metazoa > Arthropoda > Insecta > Hemiptera > Aphididae > Pemphigus > Pemphigus obesinymphae. The sequence goes on from JAIPRL010003611.1 coordinate 22,809, forward strand.
GCCCCCTCCACAGGAAAAATCCATAACAGCCACTTAAGGTGTCGGCGTGGAAGCTTTTTCAACACACTTTGTAGTGTGTTGGGCGATGAGAGCACTAGTTTCCCTACGCCAACACAGATACATAATCTTATAATAATATATTAAATCTATTATGCAAGGCTGAAAAAGTTAACGATATTTTTTAACTCGTTAAGTTAAGTTAATTCAAAATGATATAAGTTAAGTTAAAAGTTAACTTTGAAAAAAAAGTTAAAACTTAACTTGGCTAAAATTTCCTAATTATTAAGAAAAAAAATTGATATTACCTATGAATCGTAAAAAGGTAAAAAAGAATAGTTATTCTTTATTCTCAAAAAAATCACAGGGGTTTTCTTCTGCCTGTAAAAATGTAGGTATATATGTAAAAAAAAAAAGTACATATAAATTTAAAATCCATACATAAATCAGACATCAGAAAATAATTTAAAAAAAAAACTGTGAAGATACCTACATTATTGTTTTTTTCACACTAATGTAGTATAAAATAAGCAGTACCCATCACTTTAATATATTTTCTATACTGGGTAAACATAAATGCCTCCATGTAGTTAAAAAGACTGCGTTAAATTATTATTATTATTATTATTATTATTATCTCTCTTATTTTCAATAAGGAAAAACTGTAAATAAAACCATTATTCTTTGTATTACATTTTTAAATAAAAATAAAACAAATTTCAAACCTTTAATAAATGTCTTTAAAAGTTATAGATTTTTGCGTAACCTTTAAACCACCTCTCATAAAAAATTAAAAGACTTGTTACTAAAAAAATGTTGGATATAAAAAGAACTATAAATTTAAAATTGTTATATTATATTATATGGAAATCAGTACATACATAGCTGTATTCATAGATGATACTAAACTATAACTAAGTATATACTTAATATTTATATTACGTTTATTTACGAAAATATCAAACTCTACCCAAAGCAATAGGGAGACCGTCAACATCATTATTTTCGACTGATAGTCGCGTATCAGACTCAATACGATTTGATAAAATTGATCATCTAGTAAAATCCACGGAAGATAAAAAAAAGAAAAGGTGTGCTGGACAAAATTGTAAATCAATTATAAGAACGATGTGCTTCAAATGTAATGTTGGATTATGTATAGATTGTTTTATTCCTTATCATTCACGTTAAATAATAATAAAAAAAATGTTATTGTACAAGTAGGTAGGTACCTATTATTACAAAAATATTTTTGTTTATATCATTATATTCCCTACCTATTTCAAATAGTACATACCTATCTAATAAATATATAATACTAAAATTAGGATTATGAATCAATTTTTTTATGTTCATTAATTATCACATTTAATATAATTATAATATATTATTAAAATAAAAAATATTTGAAAAAAATAATAAATATGATATTGTTATGAAATAAGTGACTACAAATGCCTAGTGTTGTCATATGGCAACAGCAAATATCTCGAAAACTAATGATTAAAATTTTTTATTTTTATTTTATATAGATTTATGTATGTATATTATACGAGTTTAAAACAAAAAATTGGCAAAAATTAAAAAAAAAAAAAACTCCGGCGCTAATGGGTTAATATAAATAAAATAATTTTTCAATTATTTGTTATCATTTTATTATACAGGGTTCATTATAATTATATATCTTCATGTTTACTGGTGATTATATTTTTATGTTAATTTATACTTTTCATTCTTTATCAATATTGTTTTACCTGTATTTATTATATTAATTCTTTTAAATAATATAGTATAATAATACTATATTATATATATAATACTATGTACTATATAATACTATAATATATTATATTATAGTATTATATATTATATAGTATAATAATAAAAATAAGGATAATAATTTTTATTGGAATAAAATATCAATTGTTATTAAAAATTTAATGTTTTTCAGATAAATTCAGATGTTACAAGTGAAGAGGATCAACCTTTATAATAACAAAGGATCAGAATCGTTTTCGTACGTGAATTTGTTTATTTTGAATATTCTATTTTTATTTTAAATTAATTAAATTATTTATTTATTAATGTTCTAATGTGAAAGTATCAAGTTTAAATTATAATTGTGATTTCCTATATTAGGCTTTTGAAAATATTTTTAAAAAAATTAATTATTCATTACTCCAAAATTTAATTTATATAATAATCATATTTTTTATTTTAAATATTATACCAATGTTTGTTACAAAAAGTAAAAAATAGAACCTTTTTATTTTAATTTCATTATTATTATATTTTTTGCAGTTTTGTTTAAAAAAATTTCAGTGTGTTATCAAAACTATCAATAATAAGCCAGTAAATTTATTTGTCTATTGTAAAATTAATTATTTAACTAAAATTCATATTGTTGCTTTATTGATAGTTTAATAGTAGACTATATTTTTACCTATGTAATTATATTATTATTTTAATTTTAAATAAAAGTATAAAATATTTTATTTTATTATTTTTATATAATTGTATTGTCTTTTAAATATCATTGTTTAATAGGCATATTATGAAATCAATGACAATATTATTTGTTTTATGGTACAATATTTAATCAGTTTAAATATTGAATAATTTTATATAATCATAATAATAAAACAACCAAAAATGGGCAGATAATTTATCTTCATTTTATTTAAAATAAGCTCCATTCACTGCAATACATTGTTTAGTGTGGATTTTGATGTGGCTCATGGCATTTTTGAAGTCTGATGATTAAATCTCCTTAAGGTGATTGGTTACAACATTTTGAATTTCTACAATTGAGTAAAATCGATGTCCATTAAGCATCAATTTTAGCTTCAGAGTACAAGTGGGTGGTCAAGGTCGGAATCACTTTTCTCGGGCTTAAAAAAAAACTATTTTTATGCAATGTATGTGTTATATATATGTATACCTTTAAAGAAGGGAAAGTAGATTTACATATCACTTTCTCCGTGTGTAACAATACACCTAGGATTTTTCAAGTGGGTTTCAATTACATCATTCAGAATCATATTTATAATTGCTTACAAATATAAAATAATAATATCAGTATCCTAATCAATGACCAAAGGTACAATTGACCAATATCCTTTGCATATTACGAGGAAATACCAGTTTTATTTTTTCCTCGAGTATTTCATAAATTACCCTACATTATCAAAGTATCATAAATTAAATATAAATAAAATTAAAATTTTAAATTAAATATAAATTAAAAAAATCTAGTATCATCCTGATCAAATTCGTAATTGGAAAAAATAAGTACAGGTGCAACAATTGGACTAATTTTAGTCAAAAAGTAGTTTGCAGAAAAATACAACATTTTAAAACCAATTTTGCGCAGAATCTAAAATATAATTACTTTTAAATTTACGGTTTTTTTGTTAATGTACTAATTAACTTTCATAGTATAATATTACATTTATAAATATAAAAATTATTTATGCATTGATCCATATTATATTATGAAATGTTATATAATAGATGTGTTATTTTCAAACTAATTGATTAATTCAGAGTTATTAATTTTTGGGGTTCCTATATAAAAAATATTTTTTACAATCTAGAATTTGCCCATCTCTTTTAAAGAAAAAACTATATTAAAAATTACCTACCATATATAGACATAGGAATGTATATTAAATTATATTTACCAGAATAATAAATTACCTTTCCATAACAACATTTTAGTTTACATCTATAATAGTACCTACTTGTAAATGAAATATTTACCTAAGAAACAGATTTTTTACTCTTATAAAAACACTTGACATTATTTTAATGTTATATGGCAACTGTTATTTGTTTGTAAATGTTTATTTATATGTAAAAACTATCTAATAAGAATTGTTTTTACTAGTTTAACCACATAATATCTACAAGTCGAGTTTTACTGTAATATTTTGGAAAAATGAACAAAGACATGCTTACAGGTTAATTAGTAATAATATTGGTTATATGTTTTATTAAAATAATTATTGACAAATTACTTTTAACATATGGTGATGGTTAAGATTGCTGCAGTAAATTGGAAAGATTGGCTTCAAAGCGAAGAATTTACGGATCAAAATCAGAAATTAGATTAAATAAAAAAGTGAGAAACTTATTTTAACAAACCTGATAAAGTCAGACATTCTAACTAAAAGAGTGATTGTATACCTGCATAAAATGCTTTTAACGAAAACCTACCTATATGGATGTAGGCACATATTCATGGCTTTGCTTGGAAACTAAAAAACACATGGTTTTCACTACAAATTATCCCTTGTTTAAAACTTAATGGTTAATGGCTACATATCATACTGATTTGAAATTTTTACAAACACAAAATTTTTTCTTGTGGGTAACATGCGATATATATGTGACAGTCCAATGTTAAATAAGTACCCACCCTACCTATTATACTTAATACTATTTGTAAAATATTCTTAGGACTCCAAACTAAATGTTTCTTCTGAAAATGTTCTTAAAGAATCAAAAGAAAAAAACAATAAAATTCCATTCATATGTGCCGGATCTCCTAACAAAAGCCACCACATGGGCATTAACATACAAACAGCTTTATCCATGATTAAGGTAATTGTACATTGATTTGAAATATAAAAACAATAAATTAAATTAATTAAAATGATTTATTTTGAATTTAAATAGCCTATTATATTATTATAAATTGTAGTATTTAATATAGGCGTCATTTTGGGTACCTTTCGCTGGACACAAAATTTACACTGATGGCATTCTTTTTCCATAACTAAATTTCATACATGTGCATGTATTGAATAAAATATCGATTAATTTTAGAGAAAATTTTTTAATTGCTTTTTGTGTACCTACTTATATAATACGTTGCTGTTATATGGTAGGTAAGGTACTTGCCTACGAATCTAGAAAAAAATATCCGTAATGAAGGAAAAGATATCCGGTCAATTTTTTTTTTCGTCTAAATAATAAATAACTATGAAATATCTTAATTTTAGCAAATAACTCGAAAATTAATGATTAAAATTGAAAGAAAAAAGACAAAACCAATAAATAATGGTATTAGTAAAATAATGTCAAAAAATGTAGGTAGGTACTAAAATGGTACCTAGGTGTAAATAGAAATATGTAGGTGGTACCTTATGATTTACCAATGTCCAATACTACACAGATTACGAGATTTATTGTGTGTACAATTTACGATATATAGTATCTCTTCATCTGTGTTATTCGTCGTATAGGTAGGTACCTACATTTCGTCCGTTCGTCACGTTATTAATTGTATCATTTCATTTTTAAAAGTTTTAATAAATTATAGAAATAGGTAATTAAAACCAATCATGGTAATACAAAATTATGTTTGAGTGACTTCATTATATGTATTCAATAATAATAAAAATATGAAAACCATATTAGATGGAGATGTTCCAAAAGTGGTGTAAAATACAAATATCCAGGCAAATTAAACACTTCATTAAATATGAATGATTCTATTTTAAAACATGAGCATAATCATGTTTCAATAAATAGTAAAGTAGAATAATATGCGAAAACTCGTAATCTTTTAAAAAAAAAAAAAACCGTGCCTATGAATGTGATGCGCCAGAAAAATGCCTTCAGAAGATTCCATTAAAAGGACAATTCGAAATATCGAATAGTTTAAGTTATTCAAAAGTACCGAATTTCCAAGCAGAATTATCTGTTAAAGGTAAACCGTAAACATATATTATATAGTGTTATATAGGTAAAATATTAGGTATATGTATAGGCTAGAACTGCGCGAATATTATTTTTCCCAATAATCGAATAATTACCAATTATTTTAATAATCGTACCTATATAAGTTATAACCGAATAATATTATTATTGACAAAGGTGGGCTATAAGTATAACTAGTTAAAATGTTAAAGTTAAGTTAAAAAGTGAATTTTTGTTTAACTTTTAACTCAACTAGTTAATTAATTTGTTTATTTACTAATTAACTTAACTAGTTTAAATTATCATTGGCTTAACTTAACTTTTAATCTTTAATTTTTATAATCATTCAGTTAAGTTAATAAATTTAAATAGTTTTGAAACGTAATTTTTATTTTGACAACTGGTAATATATAATTTAGTAAGCTATTTACTGAGTAGGTATAAAAAAAAATCCTATATATTAACTAATACTTACAGCTAAAAACCCAAGTTAAATAATAATTATTATTAAAGTGTGTATAATTTGTATATTTAATAATAACTATTAATACAATTTAGGTAACTATTATCTAATATTAAAAAAGTAAATAGGCAGTGGAAAAGTTTATTCCTAAAAATTTGAATGATTTTAAAAATGTCTTGAAAATTGAGTTTTTAATGTAAAATGAAAATAAAAATTAACTTATTTTTAACCGAGTTAAGTTAATATTTTTTTCAATGTTGACTTTTCAGTAGTTTTAACTTAATCAATTCTATTTATTTTTAGTTAACTCTTAACTTTCAGCTGAAGACATTTAGGCTAACTTACTGAGTTAATTTTTTCCATTAACTTGCCTACCTTTGATTATTGAGTTATCGAATTAATGAATAAACAATTGATTCAATAATTATTGTATATACCTAATTATTGTATACATATATTTGTATAATTATTGTACATTATAAAAGAATAAACAAATGTTTAAATAGTGTTCAAATTAATGAGTATTCATGACTAATGAGTAATCGAATAATAATCGAAAAATAATCGATTAATCGATTATAAAAATGGATTAATTGAAATAATCGCGTAGCCCTAATCTGAAATCACTCGCTCTAATGCGGTCAACGTATTTGAGGCATTGTTTGACAAACAAATCAAACTACTAGGTACAATTTTAAAATAGATACCTATACTGTAATGCAGAAAATCCAAATTTAGTATCATCGTTAGACGCACTCGTTCATGAAATTGATCTACATATCGACAAACATATTATTCCACGTGTGAAGCACTTTAGAATATTGCATAATGCATACACCGTATTGTCCGAAATGATTTTATACGGATTAATATTTTGATTTTTCTAAATATTCGTTTTACACGAATGTATATAGCGTGCTACACAGAAACAAGACAGATATACCAAACAATATACGATAAAACGGGAAAAAGAAAAACGGACAAAAACACACGCAGATTAGTGACGATAGCGATAACGCAACCGTGAACCGACGTTGTTTTCGACTAATCTCCATTTATGTGAAGGATTTTATTTTATTTGTCCTGTAATAAAAAATCACCAACCCGTTATCTATAATGCTAGCAAAATCCCCGAGATGAACCCGATAACACATACATTTACACACACATACATACACGTGTATATAAATGTATGAAAATACTACCGTAAGTTTAATTAAATACTGATAGTGCGTGTAGTGAAACACTAGTATAATAGTTATAGCTGCCACTGAATTCAATTAACAACGAGATATTAGCCGCTTTTAAATGAGTCTGGTGGTCCTGTAGTCCGGAGGGTCGCCTATTGCGGAACGAAGGATAAGTAAATTTAAACTGAAAACCTTTATGAAAGAACGCGTTTTTTACATCCTCCGCCCTTAAGCCCTTCATCTTTTTTCTGAAACTCCAGAGACCATCATCTCTGTCAAACGACAATCCCCTCATATAAGCGCTTTTCTATTATGGCTGAAACTACCACTAACATAATATTATGACTGTTTTCTTCTATAAGAGCAGTCATTTCTTTTACATGAAGATTTGCGATCAGAAAACGGCTTTATTACATGTACACGTATTTTATGATCCACCAATTAATAGTAAGTAGAGCTCAGATTTGAATACCCTTAAAAAATTAAAAAATTAATTTATGGCCTAAAACTCTGAAAAAAGTATAAAAAATTCTCTAGAAAAATGCGATTAAAAAAAATTGACGAAAGTTGTGTGTAATCGGCCAACGGTAGGTGTGATTACATTAAGATAAACTTGAATCGCTTTATTTAAAACCCAGATTAACTGATGTTGTTTTAGTACAAACTAAAAAATGCATGTTTATATTTCAATCTGGAGTTAATTTTCTTTTTTTGTAACATTACTAAGAATTGTTTAAAAATTACCTAAAAAATATATAATGCCCAAAGAAAGTTTGTTGTTAGAATAGTGTGTACTTGAAACACATTTGTATCTTGGAAAGCATCACGTATAATGTATTCCAGAAAAAATACAAATGCATCGAAATCCAAGCCCTATTAATGAATAATAACAAAACGAAAATTAAATTATCACTTATAATCAAAAAAATACAATATTATAAATTATAAAGGAATTTATTCAATTCATATGCAATATCATATGGATAATTATTTTGTTTTAGGTGAACATATTTCAAAACATTGATTTTAATATAATAAATATTGTTTATATTACATATTCTTAATTATAATAGGGAAAAAATCATACTATTCAATATAAAAATTAAAAAATCAAATTTGATAAATATAAAAAATATTTAAGTGACAAAATGCAAATTAAAGTCTTCTAACATCATTTCCTTGAAGCTGTCCTTTAGCATACTTAAACACTGAAAAAAATAAAATAAAAATCAACACCATATTTTTTTAAATTGAGCACAAATAACCAAAATATTATATTATTCTCAGAATTGTACCTACCAATAAATTCTAATTGAAATTCAATTCTATTCAGACAATAGGAGTACAACAATTAACTTTTATTTTACATAAACCCTCTAGCCTAGTGCATAGTTACAAGCTGTTGTTAGAGTGAATTGCATTTTTATTCAACATAATATGAAATCATTAAAAAAAATTATCTTCAATAATACATAACATTATATTGGGTACGATTGAAGGTTAAAAGGTAAATTATCGTAACAATTTTTCAAATTGTTCAGCAAAGCCAAAAAACTTAATTTATAATTATTATTAATTTAATTTTAAAATTTGATGATTATATTATGAAAAACCCAGATATTTTCAATCCTGCCAATTTAACGTCACTTACAGAAAACATTAAAACATCGATAAGTTTTAAAAAATATTGATGTTTAAGTAAGATTAATCGATGAATAATTATGATGCTTAATAATAAAATGTTAAACGTCAATTTTATAACAGTTGATATTAATATATTATTATGTTTCTGTTATTTTTGTTATGTTTAGCATAAATTACATATATTTTATTAGTGGTGCAACCAAGAGGTGCACCTCGGATTTGAATCCCTCCATTGGCATATGTGTAATAGTAAAAAATGTGTATATTTGATCAAGAATATATTAAATATTTTTCATATAATATTTGCTGATAATTTTTATAAAGAGGACAGCTACAAGTTAAGTTTCCAATGAAAATCTCACATTAGCATTTCTCATCTTAATCAACCGAGTCACCGAAAACTCATTTTTTTAAATTAATTTAATTTTCAATTTGAATTTGATATAAAAATCAAATATTAGGTTAACAATTAACATAATATTTATTTAAATTCACCTTTGGTATAATTGAGTATTAAATGATACACGATTTCCATTTTGATCATCAGCATCATACAATTCCACAACTTGAATGCCATCATTATTAGTTGATACAACATCAATATCCAAATATTTATCAATAATCATTTCATGCAATGCTTTACACTGACTTTCAGTAAACTTTTCAGGTGGAAATAAATGAAATGAAACTTTCAAAGCCTATAAACCAAAACAATGGAAAATATAAATGTTTAAATAAACAATTAATAACAATATATATATATTATAAGAAATTATACTGCAAGTATTATCATTATTAATTTAAATAAGGCATAGATGTTGTTACAGTAAAAGAATAGTAAAATTGATTGAATAATGCACTAAAATCTAATAAAGATTTGTTATAATTGTCATTATAATTTTATATTATACAATATTATGTTAGATTGATAAGTTCATTAGCTCTGATAAAATTAACTAGGTATATAACAAAATGTAACAGTATTTTTCAGATAAGTAATTTGTTATGTTTATCTTGTTTTGTGATTTTACGCCTGGTGGACGGGTAATATTGTATCTTATCTACAGTCTACACTAATAATATCAATTACATATTAATCAAAATCCTAATAATACTTGTATATACCTATAATATGATATTTATATTCAATTTTTATAAAATTGTTCATTGAATATTCAAAACAAAATTGCACGAACAAAATTTTAAATGTGCAAAACATTGCACTGATTTTTTTAAATTATAATTCATGAAACAAATTAAAAATCTACTTAGCAATGAATTTTAGTAAAAAAAAAAAAAAATTGCAAATGCAACAAGATACGTGCCCTAATTATACAATTAAAAAAAAGATACAATTTATCTAATATATATTATTATATACTACTTACTACAGGCACCTGCATTGCGTTAAACATATTTTATTTTGTAATAACAATATTATGTACGAGTATATAATTATTACCCATTATATTATTATGTTTGACATTTCTATAAAACATTTATATTTTTTGTTTAAAATAAAGCCTGGATAAGCCCAGCCCGAATCTTTCCATTTTAAAAAGCCCGGTCCAATCTGAAGCCTGATAAATATTTTCAGGCCCGGCCCGTGCAGGTCTTTACTAACTACCAACCAATATCCTAAGTACAATGTTACTATCCATAAGTAAATATTTTAAACATAAGTATTTGCACACACTATATGTCCATATAATCCAAATAAATTGCATAGTACATCACAATTCACACAAAAAAACCATAACAGATCATGTAGTGAAAAATGTTAATGTACAAACAAACTTATACTGAATGAAATACATAACAATAAACAAACATGTTTATTAGTAAGGCTCAACATAGTTGTGTAAAATTATTTATTTACTAATGAAATACATTTTTCACGAGGCATGAAAATAATAAATGAAAAAAAAAAATTTGGTATTAAATTATGTAGTTTTGGTTTTTGATCAGCAATTAACACAAACGGTTTAAAATTTAATGAACTGTAAATATTACCTGAGGACCAATTTTAGCTAATAATGGGTCAATTGATTGAAGATCGATCAATTTATCTAGGTCAATCAAACCACAGTTTCCATAATCAATGAAGTGTACATTAAACTAAAAAATAATAATAATAATAATGAAAAATACTTATTTATATTAAATCAAAAGTGTACCGACTTTTTGATCAGTAAATATAAAATCGCCAATAACAGCTCTGCTCCACATATCAAGTTCTGGGCATTTAACAAGATATAATTTACGAGGTGATATACTATTTGTAGAATATAGTTGATCCAAAGGACGAGAAGCAGAAATTGAATCCAATATAGATTCCAAAACTAATAAGGTTTCATTTGGAGGATGTATATATAAATAACCATCAGAAATAAAAGACAGATTAGCTTTTGTACATGATTTGTCAATCTAAAACATATTTAAAATATATATATATATATATGTATAGGATGTACCAATATGAATAATTTTTCTTTGTTTGACAATTTATTATATTACAAATAATGTCCATTCTAAAGGAATTTCGAACTATTTTATCCAACATTTCTTAACATTTCTTCTATATTCACATGAATATTGCGATGGATGTTTAGCATTACCAAACCATTTATAGATAAGGTCTATAAAATGATCATAAAGGAACGCTTATTTACATTTATAATCATAAAAAATACAATACACTATTTACTACTGATAACACATTGATTACGAATACGGTTCAGTGCACTATATAAGGAATTTTCATTGATCATCAACAATCAAAAATGTATCAAAATATACCTATACAATCATCAGATGGGGATTTTATGCTTGTCCTTCATTGTTATTAAAAAAATATATATAGTGGAAATACTATGGAAGAGCAGTGACGTAGTGGATAGCACTTCTTTATATATGCATGTACTCAAAACAAAATTGTACGTTTAATTTTGTACTAAGCTGCTATATTAAAAAAATATATATTTAACCAAAATTAACTTCGAAAATTTTTACAGAATAAAAATACCTAGTGTACAATTATCATTTTTAACACAACCAAAACATGTTTTTGCTATTTGATTGTGTATTAAACAGTGGTGGCTTGTGGACTTTAAAAGTGGGAAGGCGATTAAAAACTATTCATTTTTGTAAAGCATAGAATACAATAATAATTATATACCAATTTAAGAGGTATTTATTAAGAGGATGCTATACAACCATTTTATGGTATTAAATAAAATATGTTCACGCACTACAACTTCTCTCTTAGTAATAGTAGTCAAAATGTATACAAAATATGAAAGATAGAAAATAGCATAGAGTATTTTTAGTTAAATTGTTTTTGTGTATATTGTTATTTTAAAAATTTCACGATTTTCAATCACGGATTTTAGGATTTCAAAAAAATATAATGAAAAAAACTCCATGCTACGGCATAGTAAATATTCATGTTTTATATTTTGTATGCATTTTGACTGCGATTATACAGAAAAAGTTGTAGCAATAGAGCGTGAACGTGATTTTTAATAAATATTGTGATAGATAGCATAACAATAAAAATGGTACTGACACATGATTATTTTTAAATTACTTTTAAAATATTATAAATATTTTTAAATTGTTGAATTTTCATTTTTCTTAAAATATCATAAAAATTGCCTTAACAAAACCCCTTACAAATTGGATGAAAGAAACCAAAATGAATACAATATAAAAAAATAAAAATTACAAAATAATAAAACATGTTTTATACTCAAAATTAAAAGTCAATGTTTCATTTCACTAAACAAGTCTTCCAAATTATTCATTTCAATTTTCTGTTAATATAATACTGAATTTTTATCTACTACATTATAATAATATAATATACACCAATAATAAATTGAAATACTAAATTTTATTTATTTAATACTTTATTACTCTAAATACTTGAATCCCTCCCACTATATCCCATCTCAACTTTATTTCTAGTTTTTTCCTATCTCCTCTGTCTTCCCTTTCATCAAAATTTTACTCGGTATATTCCGTTTTATCCATACTATTCCTTAGTCTTTTACTATCAAGTACCTTCACTCTTTAAGTCTCTCAATCACTTCCTCAGGATTTTCCCTATTAGTACTATACTATATCATCTGTAAACAGCATGCACCATAGTACCTCATCCTGTATATCCTTTGGTATTTCATCCATTACTAGAGAAAATAAGTAAGGACTCAAAGCCGAACCCTGATGCACTCCTACTCTGACCCTAAAATCCTCCATTCTAAAAAAAATCCTAATCTTTCTCCATACAGACTCTTCATTCTCGTACTTGCGCCTTCATACATATCTTCAATAATGTTTCACCTTTGGTAATTCTTTCTTCATTAATGCCCACTTTAAGGTCTCTCTAGGAACCTTAGGTACCTACTTTCTCCTATGTACTTATCTACAATCTGTATTTCACAAAATTTTGTCTCAATTGTTGATCTTCCAAACATATCAAAACAGATTTCTAATGATAGTCTTACTTATTACCCTTTTATCTATTATTTTATTATATCTTTTCCCAAATCTTCATACTGTGGTTCATAAGTTCCAAAGTATCCCTCTATAATTTCTGTAATCCTGAACATCTTTTAGATTCTAATGACGTATTGCAAAAATTAATCACTAGTTATTGAATCATTAACGATTATTAAAAATCGGATCAATAAAATAATAGCCTGTTGAGCCAACAATTTTTATTTTTTATCAATTTGATAAATATGCTATATCGGTCCAATAAATGTACTAAAGAGTGCTACAACTTTATTTGATTTTTTCGGTTTACAAATTTTTTCAATTTTGATGATAATAAAAATATGTACCTATAGTGCGTTAGCCGAGAGATTAGGAGTGTTTCGCACATTTGACCTGACAAAAATTGAAGTCGCTCCCTGATCATTCAGGGGCTATCTCCTCTCCATGACAAAATTACATGTTATACAGAGCGTACCCATACAATAACGAGACGTTCGTGCTAGCCGAACTGAGGCCTACTTACGCGTGCGAAGCAGAGTAACATGGAGTTATTATATTACCATGATTATAGAATATAATCAATTTTATTTTATTTTTATAATAATGATACTGTTAATATTTTGGTGTTGAGTTACTTGTAGAATTATTTATACATATGATATACTGTTAGTTAGATTTTATTATTTCCTATGAAATTTTAGGTCTATCAATTAGTTTTATAATACATCTAGGACATTTTCCCCCTAAAAAATAAAATATAAAATTAATATAAAATTTCACACATACTACCTACCCATGTACACTACACAGTAAAAGAATGTCAAAATCCAAGTTAGTAAGTTATAGATATAAAATATAAAACTACTTGTTTATTAGTAAATAATTACCATCATAATTTTCAGTCTGAATATACTAAACAGGGCTATACGAGGGGTTGAGGGGTGTCTCATCCCTCTCCTTCGGAAAAAAGAAGAAAAAGTCAATGACCTTTTTTTTTATTGCTTATACACGTTTTGAAAGATGTATTTTGTAATTTTGTACTAATGAAGTATTTTTCGAAATTTTAAATCTATAAATTATTAGGATTTTAGTCAGCAAAATGATGGAAGAGAAGTATTATAATATTTTTTTCACATTCTCACCCCCCAAAAATCTTTCCTTGCAACGGGCCTGATAATATACACACATAATATATGACTCATTACCTACTCAGTGTTTTTAATAAAAAAATCAATATAATTATTTAAAATTTTAGGATGATGAAAATAAATACATTCATTTAGGATTATAGTACCTACAACACAAAAATATGTGAATTATTAAAATAAAAGTATTAAAAAAATAATAAAAATATTATGTTGTATAATAACTGTTGTTATAATCATGATATATAGTAACTCAGTTACTTACACACGTAAGTAGGATGCCTTGACTTGGCTGCCACAAACGTCTCGTATAAAATATTCTTAGCGCGCACATTATCGTTTATCAGTTTATCAGTTCCATATCGTAATTTACATTTTGTTTAAACTTTTCTTGTGTTTTGAAATTTGATGTATACTTTCAATATAGGTACCTATATTTTTATTCTAACTCACCTTGGCAATAGCATATTGTTAAAAAACAATCTGTGAGAAAGATGGTTTTATCAAACATAAGTTTCATCATTTAATAACCGTCAGATAACAAATAGACACAAGTACAAAACAATTATCAAAACACACTATAAAACAAAAAAAATCGTATTTCGCAAGAGTTAATAAAGAGACGTACACTAGTGAAAACTGTATTGAATTTTTTTGTATTACGACAGCCGACCACGCTGTAATTACTACAAAAAAAAAAAAAAAAAATACAGTACATAACATGCCGATCAGTGCAGCCGGCACACGGTATTATGGGCCACGTGTAGCCAATAGGCAATGTTGCGATGAGGTAAAATGAAAATTTATTTCTGCGCACTTCTAAACTCTCAGCAAACTCACGATAGCGTGTAGTGCAGTACTTCAATTACATTTATTTTTTATTTAATTCAACAACAGTAAATGTACAAATTAATCATGTCCATTACATATAATTTCACATCCATTGTTTATCACACTACATTTTTGTAAGTGCTTGTATTTTTTTTAAAAATAAGAGGTCAGATTAAAAAAAATACATTACACTAATTTGATTTTACTGAATATGTAGGTAGATATTTAAAAATATTTTGTTAATTATTATATATTTATAAAATATTATACTTGGTTAAAATTAGTTTTTTCTATAATGGAATTCACAATCATGGAATTTATATTACATGTTCCATCATACAGTGTAACCAATGGAACATCACCTTCTATATTGTCAGGTTTAACAGTGAACTCTTTACCAAACAATATTTTATGAAACAAATCATTAGCCACTTCAAAATAAGGTGCAAAAAACAGAGTCGTTAAAGCACATTTGATAGCCTGAGGATAAGTAAACAAATTAAATATTAATGTAATAAAATACTTAACAGATAATTAATATTATTTTACTTGTGAAGGGACTTTCATGAACTTTTGAGGCAAAAACATTACATTGCTTTTAGGAACACACCACTCCATGCCCAAATCAATAAAATAACCAGTAACACTATTATCTTCAATTTTTATTACTTGAAATCTATACCATTCGTTTTCTATTTGAACTGCATACACATCAAATGTTTCAATACTAAACATTTTGTGAAAATGTTTGGATTCATCTGGCATATTCATCAATTTAAACATAGTATCATAGTCATTCTATAACAATTACAGTTCAATTATTATCCACTCAAATATAATATAATATACAGGAATAATAGTTTTATCGTACTCATTTCCTCTTTCAATATTCATCTTTTTTATCTTAAACTTAAAATAGGTACTTGTACTTATACCTATATTACTAGCAATAGTATATAGGTAATAAATATTCAGAGAAAATTAGATGAACGTAATAAAAATATATATATAAGTAAATACATATTACATACATTTATGCTATCATGAACAAAAAGAATCCAAAATGAGTGGTCACTATCAAGATTAGTCACCATTACTTTCCGTTCTTTTTTATCAACAAACTTCATTAGAGGAAGATTAACATATGTTTCTGTCATTACAGTATTAATTAGAGTTTCATTTTTTTTTATATCAGCCTTTAACAATTAAAAAATATTATAAACACAAAAACAACAATTTTAAGATAAGTATAAAATATATTAATGATCATACAGGTGAAGTATAGTATAAAATAGATTTGTTTTGATTAGGTAAATCTTCAATCATGATATTTGTTGTTAACGTGTTAAGACGAACCAACCAGTTTTCAGGTAATCTCTCACTATATACTTTTTTATAAATACCTTCCACCTTATCACAGAATAGTCCAGCATAATTCTTATGCAACTCCTGTAAATATCCTTATTAAATTACAAATATTAAAACTAACAAATTTAAATCAAACCTTCTCTAATCTTTCAGCAACAATTTCCATATCTTCAGTAACAGGTAAATCTTTATGATTATGAGTTTTCTTTAATACAGCTAAAGCATTACGTGCAGCAACCTGTTTTGCTATTTTAGGAAGTGCATATTTTTCAGGGAATGAACTTGCAACGGATGTATTAACAAGCTAAAATAGAAAATATTAATTACATACCTATTTTCGAAACACATTACAAGTAACATTGATATACAGTGAGTCTTGCTAATCTAAACAAACCTCAAAATTGTAATTAGTACCAATTAACTGCATCAATTAATTTACTTAAGTTTACCCATACACTTTGAATTTTAATCAATAAGATGTCAGGTTTTTTTATTTTAAATCAATTGAATAGATTAAAAATATTGAGAGCAAAAATGTAATTTTTATAATAAAAACATTGGATTTATTAGTAGATTTATTTATTAGTTTTATCTGACATAGTTATATAGTTTAGGTAATTGATTAGACAAACTACATGGCTAGATAAATATTATTCAGATTACTACTTTTTGGCATAAAGGTATCTGGTGGTATATTGCATATTATATAAATCAAATGTAATATTTCTGATTTAGTTTATTACATATTATGTTACCAGTAGTAGAATTAATAAAGTAATAATGGGTATGGTGTATAGTGCAATGAAAAGTTCCTAATAAAACTCTATTTTAATAATCTGTTAGTGCATAGGTACCTATATACAAAATCAAAAAATAATAAAAGCTCTTTTGATTCTATTTTGAAAAACGTATCATTTTTTCTTAAAGTCAATGTTAAATTTAGTTTTCAATTCAAACTTAGATACCATACATATATCAATAAATAATGTAGGTATGTTTTTTTATATGTTGTAAGATTCTTTTAACAAGCTCATCAAATTTCTTTGTAAATACCTATTCAATATTTTTAACATTTTTGTTTTTTATAAATTTGATATTTCACTACATTTTTATAATAAGTTAGAATTTTTCATTATTTTTATCTTTGATATTTTTGAAGTTTCATACTTTCATTAAATAGCACCTATATTTATGCCATGATATTTTGACGTAGATTATTATTCTAAAAATGTTGAAGTATTAATATCAAATATCGAATCAACAACTTATTATTTAATTTTATTTACATTTGTTGGACGAACACAATACAATAGGTCAAAGGTACAACAAAGAACATAAAATTAAGACAAGTACCAATTACAAGATTAACAAACACAAGTATTAATAATAATATTAGAAACTATTTTGAATAGTACAACTATAGGTAGTTTAATACAAAAACTAAAACTGGCTAATAAGAAAAAGAAAAGAATGGTCAGTATTTGCCATGAGCATGAGACGAAAAATTAGAGAGTTGATAAAATAATTTTATGAAGAAAAAGGTATATGAAAAAGAACTGAAGAATGAGTACGATGGGAAGAAATGCGAAATAGTAATTTGGGACTATCGAACTCAAAAAGAAGAAGGTTGATTATAGATAAGAGATTTGCCAAGTATCTGCAATCAATATCACTTTCCAAGTATAATATATTGAATAGGAGGGTAGTCATGAGGGGAATTATGTACATGCGAGTTTATGGCATAAGAATTTTCCTTAGACATTTTCAATAATGTTTAAGCAAAAGCAATGGAAGGGTCCCAAAGAACAATAGCTTCATACTCAAGAATAGAGCAAACTATATAACTATGGCTTATTTATAATCATTTAAGTTTAGATAAGAGGAACATCACACACCTTAACAATCATTCATTAACCACATAATCTCAAAGCTAAAATTTTAAATATATGGTTTTATATGTACTTATTGTCCTTATTATTTGAACTTAAAAAATTTGATGTCAGGTTCCTGGCATTTTGTTCAATGGTATTAAAAAAATATTTATGGTTAAGTTTGAGTATGATAAGTCAACCCCTTTATGTGGCTCACTCAAAGGAATTGACGTTTCATGAATAGGGGTGGTGAATTCTCCTTTTTTGCTTATACTTTCTTAAATTGTATAGTTAAGTTAAAAATGTAAAAAAATATATTATTGTAGTACTAATGCTGGTTTGCATAAACGATCTTTAAGCATTTACAGAACCATTAGTGATTTTAACGGCTCGGTAAAAAAATTGGGTTGCATAAACGTTCTTTAAATTTTTACAAAGCCGCTAAATATTAGTTTTATGGTCCATTAGTTAATAACCCGATTTCAGCTCTGTAAATTTTAAAGACAGAAAGATAGATAGACAGAAGTGGTATCATTGATCAGTTATCATTTTTATATTCTATATCATAATAAAATAAAAACACAGAATAACAACATAATATAAAATTTATACACTTTTTATGCAACAAAACAATAATTTACCGAGCCGTCAAAAGTTTAACAAGCCATTAGTTAATGATTTATTAAATATTTAAAAATCAATTTTTATGCAACCCAGTATAAATGTTTACTAAAAATAAGTTTCTTATCAATTTTTTTATAAAATTGATGGTTTTCCATAAAATTAAGAAAAACCAGTCGTAGGTTATGTTTTTGGAAAATGGTCAGGTTTTTAGTTTTTACCTAAAAATAATATCGAATATTGATTTTATTTGGCATTATTATTATTGAATAAACTAAACAATTTATAATAAAAAAAGGATGAATTTTGAAAAAAAAATCCTTTTAATGCATATAAAAAGTTTGTAAAAACCTTAATTTTCAAGGATTTCCTTGGTTAATGTTACAAAAAAAATTTAAAAACTTTTAATAGAGAATACTAAGTTCTAAAATAATAGTCATATATAATTTTTGTATAACTTATTAAAGAAATTAAACTTATTAAATTAAAGAGAATACAGGAAAAAAAAACTAAAAACCTGACCATTTCATGAAAACATTAAATTTGATCGTTTTTTTTTTTCATTTCACAAAAAAAAATTGACAGAAACTTTTTTTTAGGAAATATTTAGTACTACAATAACAATTCTTAAAATTTTTAATGGAACTATATAGTTAAGAGAGAATATGTAAAAAATAACCCTTTGAGGGACGTAACAGGTTGACTTATCATACTCATACTCATATATCATACTCAAACTTTACCCTAATTATCTTCTTAATATATATCGAACAAAATTCCAGATACTTGGCATCAATTAAAAAAAATAGAAAACCACAAAATAGGTACACTTTTATAATTAGAGTGGTCCTTATTTTTTTACTAGGTATATACCTAATATTTATATTTGTTTTAAAATTACTTTTTTAATTACTTTAGTAATACAAATGTAAGATTTAATAAATTCCCACCTGCTTAATGGTAATACATACCTATATTAGATATTATACCTACTATAGGCTACCTACTAGGTAGCCTATATTGTATGTGTATGTATAAAGTATATAGTAGTAGTAGTAGGTAGATACTTAATTAAATTACCTTTACATTGGCATAGAAAGCAGGTATTTTCGATTTAGTTTTGCATTGAAAAACATTAATGTCAATTTTTCCCAAATTCATTTCTTTTGCATATTCATTTAAGGCTTTTATGTGGTCAAAACCATCATACTCTTGGTCAATTGGATCAACATTATCAGTCTGTGAATAATAATAATAATATTTTATACCAAGTTTTAATATAAAGGATTATCTAAACCAGTAATGTTTATTTCACTCATCTATCTATTTACTTAAATTAAATTATATTTACATGTTCAATATTATAATTGTGACATTTTGTGAAAATAAGGATTTTCTGATTTATGAATTACCTAGGTACCTATATCAAGCTTAGTACTAGGTACCCTAGTACAAGGTGCATCCCAAAAGTCATGAACTATATTATTTTGCTGTATCCCTACTGGTCGCAGGGCATTTAGACCAGTTGGGTTAACTGGTGGGACCCTCAGCTTCACAGCACATTCAACGCCAGTCTGTTTTAAACCTCGATGACATCAGAATCGCTGATTTAGTACATTTTAATTGGTTTTAAGACCACGTCAAGACATATGATGGCCGATACTTTTAAACAATGTAGAGCAATCAAATTCTATAAAAAACCTCAAGAAAAAAGATACCGAAACTCGCAAATTGCTTAAGCAAGTCTACATGGAATGTATGCTCTAATGTATGTGCAAGTTACAAGGTGGGTGAAGAAGTTTAAGGAGAGCTAGAAAGGGTGAAAGATGACACCGGCTCTGGACAGCAATAAACAAGCCAAACCAATGAAAATTGACTCGTGTGCATAATTTGTTGAGTCATTTAACTAATTCAATCATCAAATGAATGTTTAATTATTAGCTGACACTCTAAACATCCCGAAAACCATTGTACATTACATTATCAAAGTCAAATTAAACAATGGTGTGTGCCTAGCTGGTATAACATGACAATGTGCCTAGCCACACATCTCTGTGCATCTATGAGTTCCTAGCGAAGCACAACGTGGCAACACTGCCACAGCTACCTACCCTACAAACCCAATCTAGCTCTGGCTATTGAATATATATTATTAATTTATAAATTTGATGAAATGTATGGATTTTATTAAATAATATACTGATATAGGTAGGTAGATACTTACATAAAATAGGTAAATAGCTATAATATTTATTCATTATACCTATTTTCCCCTAAAAATGATATTTTTGGAAACTAAAATAATATGAAAAGAACAACATGAAAAAGTATTCTACTATTGTGCGAATTGGCAGAATTTTTTTTAAAATGCAATTTGTAATCTGAAAAATCATGTTTTAGCATATCCCGTTTTTATTTATATCAACAATGTTAAATAGGTACAATTTATAGTTCAATACTTACAGAATCATTAAAAGAATTGTATTTTGATCTATGGCGCCCATTTTTTATATGTTGTCTTATGTTAACACTTATATTGCTAGTATCATTGTTTTGTAACCAACTTTTATTTCCATCAAAATCTGCCATCTAGAATAATAAAATCGATTAATAATGAAATAAAATAGCATTTGTTTTTAAAATGCATAATTTAAAATAAATATCAAGTTTACATACCAAAATATAGGTACCAGACTTATAATTATTAATAAAAAATTACTTTTTCAACATTGAAGAATTATATAGGTAACATTGTTCGGTAGAAGATCAGGTAGAAGTGATAACATAAATTTATTATTCAGTAACAATATTTCTTGACATTTAAAAATGTCTTATAAATAAATAATATAGGTACCTATAATATTATGTTAATAATTTTTAAACATAACAATATATAGGTACAGTGGAACATCTTTGATAGGCATCTCTAAATAGCATACTCCCTTTAATAATGGACACAATATTAAGTCTTAGCCGAGCCTTATTATTTATGGAAATACATTGTGCCCCCTCTAATTAGTGTAGGGTTACCATATTTTATTTTGAAAAAACCGGGACAAAAATAAATTATACTATAGTTTTAAGCAAAAGTTTCACCATCCAAATACTTAACAAATTTTTCTTGATTTACTCTATATAAAACATAATATTTTTTCCATTAAAAACTTTCTAACCTGAATATTTACTCTAATTGGAT
>JAIPRL010003612.1:0-45338 GCA_025469235.1 Pemphigus obesinymphae
CCGTATAGTTATTATACCTTTTGTTGGATTAGTCTTATTATTCTCGATACAACAATGGCAAAGGTATTTATGTAAACGTTTATTTCGTGTTTTATGATAACCATGACTTCGGATTTTCGTATCGAATCGTTATCTTAGAGCACGTTTCCGTGATGAGAAACACGTTTGTGATATTTAAATCCAATTATAAAGTTGATTATCGACTTTAAGGTTTAAGATTATTCACAGATGTAGATAATCAGGTTGTCTTGGATTGATGGTTTAAAATATTAATATATATAAAAAGTGCGAATTTGATAGATAGATGAATTTATATTCAGGAAATGATATTACGATACGTTACATTAAGACTGAAGGAAAATCTATGATAATGAAAACTGAAAAATATTGTGTCGCTGAGACGTTCATTAAGCCCTTATAAAGGCATAAAATCTCAGAAGATCTTATCCCCACCATATTGATTTTAATACTGGTCATTGGTCGAATCTGGCAATTGGTCCAAAATAGTTGTGTCGTAAGTTTTTGATCATTTAAGCTGTCCCTTTGAGTTTATTTATTTATGCATGTGTTATTGGTCTTGGAGCCAACCCTGGCCAAGCCTGCTTTGTTTTTAGTTATAGCCTTACAGGAATAGATACTTATACACTATACATACATATACTTATACAAATTCACACGTACACACATATATTTATATTTATTTAATTTGGATATTATAGTTATTACCCTAGCGATGCCTTTTCTGCCTACTTGCATATTTTAATAATACGCATATCAAAGGTACATTATAATATTTATACACACATATGTTATCAATATATTACGAAAGGATATGCGACTATTTTAAATTAGTGGTCAATTTAAATATGTTTGAATTTTGGCGTTGCTATATACTGATAACATAATCTGTGGTGCACGGATTACCACAAACAGCTTAATAATATCCAAGAACTGATAACTGATAACAACCGTTTGATTATTAAAATTTTGTGAAAAAAAAGACGTGCATCGTGTGTGCACTGTGCATTGTGAGGGTCTAATATCTATCAATCTAATATTTAAGTAGATTCATGAATACTTCAAGTAGATTACGTAATACACGAAAAGTCGTGTCCATAAATAAACGCGGTCTTCAAAATCATAGAATCAAAATGCAAGTAAGTTGTAAATACAGTTTTCAGTGTAATGTATGATAGCAAAATTTTAATACATTTTCCATACTAAATGAAATAGTTAAATAATTATATTTAACAAGTATATTATATTTATTGAGGCTCCAGTTCATATATCATAATAATTATAATTCGGAAAACGACAAATTTATAATATATAAAAGAGTGATAAAAGAGCGTTTTTTTTCTTTCATTAAATATTATGTAGGTATTCAAGGAACTAATTTTCGAAAAGATTTGTGTAACCATCATTCCAATATATTATAATGAAGTATAAATGGCAATATTTTTTATGTTTAGGTATATACTTTCAAATTATATGCAAAATTAGAGTTATGAAATTAAAATCCCAATAGGTATTTTTATAAGAAGCCTATTGTATGGTATTAAATCGAGTATGATATACTATACCTGAAATTTCGTCTAGACAATACATGGAATCATCTACACGTCAGTCAATATTTTGGTACTATAAATTGTTCGTTAAATACTCATAATATTTTTGGCTTGCAAATTTTTGCTCATTCAGTGTGTTTGTTACAACCTAACCGGCTAGTATGGCGACCGGAGCCGGCAGGCGTAGGGAGCGGTCATTCTCGCGAAGCGAGGGTTCACCCGTTAGGTTGTAGGTCTACCCGAAGGTAGGGTTCACCCGTTAGGTTGTAGGTCTACCCGAAGGTTAAGTTAGGTTAGGCTCTTAGGTTGCTATCATCCCCGGTGGCGAGAGGTCCGTAGGACCTCGAGTGTGGCGACCGAAGCCGGTAGGCGTTGGTAGCGGTCATTCTCGTGTAGCGAGGGTTCACCCGTTAGGTTATAGGTCAGAAGTATATTAAAAGAAAAAAACTAAAAAATTAAGTATTTGTGCCGACAGCAAAATTCACTAAGCTTTAAAACACACAATTTTACATGGTTTAAAAAAAAAAACAATGAATATGTAATAACGTGTATATTAACTAACTCGTCAAAAACCACACTGTTGATACGAAAATGCAACATAAAATATGCTGTTTTTGATGATACAAATAACTGTAAAAGGAAGTACGACAGCCAAATTTTTACATCAATAAAAAAACTTTAAAATTAAAAAATACATATTTATATATTTAAAAAAATGAAAAATGATCAAAATTGATTATTTTACGAGGTATAACAACAGTTTCGAGAAATTAGTTATTTTGACGCCATTTATGTTATGACTTCCAAAGTATATAGGATATTTTAATTTTTATTTCACCATTGTTTTTATCATAAAAAAAATACACCAATTAAAAAAAAAAATTTTTGAAAAAGGACATTTTTGAAAATTTTATTTTGGAAATTAAGATTTTTTGAAAAATCGGGGTTTTTTCAGTTTTTTTTTACGTAACTTCCAAAGTAAGTGCGAGCGGCCAATTTTGGAATTTGTCGTCAAGATATACATCTTTTTCAAAAAAAAAAAAAAATTCTCAAAAACTGCTCTGGTACCAAACTGCATTTATGCCCAATAAATTATTATAAACCGTAGTCTATACAACATAAAATTGTACGCTAACTTTGTTAAACATTTTTGATTAACCTTTTAATAAATTATATACATACTTACGAATATTACTGAAATAATTATACAACGAAATTGCGGCCTCCATTGTCCATCCTGTATCTATCCTTGGTACGTATACTATACTCGCATGAATGAGTAAAAATATACATACACATATATATGTATATATTGTACATACAGCTATAGTAATTTAGTAATTACCTATTTAGTACATTATTTACAATGGATCACGTCTAATGAACTCGCCAAATTTACATCCATTCACTCTATAGTTATACGTGTCAACTGTCAAGTTTCGATCATCTCCACAGAAAAAAACAACTAATGCGATATTTTTTTCAATTACATTTTTTTTATTGCTAGTAGTTAGAAATGATAAGAATAAAAAATTTTAGCTACTAACGTGACGGCTATCACTTCTCTAACTCGATCTCGGCTAACCATAAATATATTTGTCTTCAAGGTGAATTTATTAACGACAATTCATCAAGATAGAATAATTATATTTTCATGTTATATGTATGTAAATACAATACATTATATATAGTTGTAAACATGATTTTATATGAGTTTATGTTTGATCAGGGCTTGATACGCTTTTTGAAAACGAATAGTATTTTTCTTTCCGTATAGTTTTTATATTTTTTCCATAGGTAAATCAATTTAGTATTAATTACTTTAATTATCTGATGAACTTCCTTCTGATAAAACATTATCACCCATCAAATGGAAAAATAGCATAGATACTTCAATTTTATACATATATTATATTATTATCCTGGGAATGGAACATTCGGTAGTGACCGTTTTGGCATCAGACATTTGGACATAGAACCGAGCCAGAGTCAAATTCATCATATCGCATAATCATGCACAGGCAGCAAATCATAAGGTGAATAATGAATTGGGATGTGATCACCCTGCGTGGTGCTAATTTATAATGAATTTGAAAAAAAATTTAAGCCGGTCGAGATATATATATATATATTACAAAAACCTTTAAGAAGCAGCAAGAAGTCCACCAAAAAAAATTGAAAAAGTATTGTGATACGGAGAAAAGGCCGTTAAAAATTGTTCAAGATTATAATAATTGTAGTATATTATCATATTTAAAAGGCATTTCTTTTAGTATTTCTTAAAAGTTTAAAGTAAATATTAATAATAGAGATATTTGTGTTCTGGTAAAATTTTTGAATTGCATACATTTTTTTTATTCAGATTTTAAATATGTAATTTTGGACATACAATAAGGTACATACTTTGTTCAAAATGGTATATTTTCAATTGGAAAATACAAAATCTTTGTAATATTCTGTACTTAGCATTTTAGCCTATAGTACATAATTGATTGTTTGAGACTTGATCAAAGTATTAACGTATGCCTATTAAGTGTTAACGTATACGTACATTAACGATGTACAGCATCTTTTTTCCGAATTGGTAGTTAGTAAAAAATCCAATGTGATGCATATAATAATTTGTCCAAAGTTCAAAATTATGTGCAATATACGATTATATATACTATAGTTTATTGTGTATAAATTATTAATCACTAAAACACAACAAATCCCTAAGGAAAAAATTTGGAAAAAAAAATAAATAATTGTCAGATATTGATTTTGATTTCGAAATTGATTTTGAATTTTTATTTTTATTTTTATTTATTTTTTTTTGAAATACACGCCCGAGGGCATTATGTACAGATAAATATTATGATACATAATTGATTGTGAATAAATGTGGTATAAAAATACAATTATAAATTACAATAGTTACCCAATAAACTGTGCGTTAATTAACAACTAATATAATACAAACAATATTAGAACAGTAATGTACAGGTTCGTAACTTCGCTTGTGAGAAATGAAAAATATCTATGTTATATTTTAGATTGTTAGAGGAGACCATAGCTCTGTTGATAGGCGAAAAAAAATCGTATAGAGATCTGTGTTTTGATATAAAAAAATGTTTGCCAGAGTTAAATGAAGGAACTGATAGGTATATAAATTAGGCTAAGAAGGAAACTATCTCTCTGATTGATCCATTTAAAATCTTATGAACAGAGGCGGAACTAGGAATTTTGACGCCCGGGGAAAAGTGTAAAAACTTACGCCAAACATGTTGGTGTCGACTAAATACGATGAAATAATGCTTCCTTCGAACGGTAAATAAGCAGTGGTTAAAGTGGAATATATTTGCAGGGGGGACTATAGCTAATGCAAAAAAAAAAAAGGCGTCCCCTAAACCAGTACGGTAATATTTTTAAAATATTTATATAAATTTAACTTTTAATCCATGTTATTATTGACCTAATTTGTAAAAATTTATCACGGACGTATAATATGTGTATGACCTATTATTATGTATAATGTACATACTCTATGGTTATAACTTTAAAATACGCGTATTGATTACCTATATTCTGGCCAAGGAGAGAATGTCTGGGGAACAAAGAAAAATCGAAATAGTTTTTTCTATAATATAGATTTTGGATACAATTTATAACTAAATACCATATTTTAAACTTTTTTTATTTAATTTTTGAATATTATGCACAAAAGAACAAATTCAGTCTCAACTTTTAATTAAACATTTAGAAATATAAAGGGGACTATATACTAAAGGGGACGCCAAACTTAAGTTAAGCAAAGACGGGGGATGCCGTCCCCCTCACTTTAACCACTGTAAATAAGTTTTCAACATTTTTGGTGTTCACTTACCTACTGGTTTAGGGAAGAAAGCGATACGATACGTTTAAGTGCATTAGACTTTCAAAAATTTTACTCTAGCCAAAATTTATACGCCACCAAAAATTTTACCCCGTCTTTACCCCCCCTAGTTCCGCCATTGCTTATGTATAAAAATCACATTTTAAAATGTACGTCTCGAACACAAGGTGTTGATGTTCAACAAACGCCTGAGAGGTTTATATAGTTGTGGTCAATGATTGTACAACTGTTAGGAAGTTTTGAGTTAATAAACCTTAGAAATTTGTTTTGAACACTACGTTCAATTTTATTAATCCAGCACAATTGATACGGATTCCATAAAATAGAACCATACTCCATTATTGAGCGTACCAGTGAAAAGTATAGGGTTTTTAACGACAAAATGTTACTAATTGATATAAAATGAAAATGGGATATTGATCCCATTTTAATGTTCTATCGTTAATATTGTTGTTCGTTTTGAAACTTGCAGCCGTTAATATGTCATCGTTAGCATTGAAGAATCTAGGTAGTTAAAATCGGGCAAAAAATCGACATTAAAGTATAATAAAATTGATACACTTACACTACCTATATGATATTTTTTCGCTACTCGAATCGAACATTTCAAGCAACAAAAGATATATTTAACATTGAATATGTTTTTCCGTGTTTAACTATTTCATATATAAATACCAAACAATTTGTTGTTTAACGGGCAAGGTACAATATATATTATGTAATTAATAAATAGCTACATAACCAATTAGTATAAAAATCAAATATTCCCTGTTATTCTGGCGATACTAATTATTTTCCGTTAGCATAATAGAATAATAAATAATATAGAAATATAAAAATATTGGATAATGCACCTAAATTATAATTAAAAAAAAAAAAAATACAAGTATCGACAAATTATATAAGACCTAACATTTATAAAATATTATGCAAAACAATTAGGTACACATACCTAACCAATTTTTTTTTTTTTAATAGTTAGGTATTATTAAATTATATTTTCAGTTAAATATATAAAATTAGTTAATTTGTATTAGGTAATAATTCTAAAGCAGTGTACGTGTATCTATATTTTTTTTTTTTATAAAACGGTTTATTATCGATATTTAGTAAATATTAGGTACTAGTTTAATTAATAGTGCTTACTACTTAGGACAACAGAAACATTTAGGGCCATTTTATCAATCGTTGGTTAAATTACCGTTTAACTAATCTAGGTTTAAGATTAAACTTGGGTTAAAAAAATTATGATTTTTTCAATGATAAATATAAATACGAAGTTTAAGTAAACGTAGTTTAATAAACCGAAGTTTAATTAATAATCAAAATGTATTAATTGAAGTAAGTCACCACATTAATATGAATATGTTGTCAACTTCAATCAGTAAATTATCTGTTATCACTCATATTTTTTCGTCGAGGATCAAAATTAAGTTTTATTGTTTTTTGTAGTTTATACCTATATTTTATTAGGTAATTAGTTTTAATTGTTATATAATTCAATACATTTTTAAAAGATGTGCTTAAAAGTTAAACGAGAACGTTCCACAAATTTTATTGATAGTGAATTGGAACTTCTCGTTGACTTGGTTCACCAAAATAAACATATTTTGGAAAATAAAAAACAGACACAGTGACTGCTAATTTGAAAAATAAGACTTGGGAGACTTTATGTAAGTCTTTCAATAGCAAAAGTCTTAATGGCTATAGTAGTATCTTAGTATTTAGTTTTAGGTATCTACCTTCATGGTATTTTTAGAAAATATTTTAAACACTCGGTTAAAAATAAGGTTTTTGTATAAAAATATGATGAAATTATTTAATTTGTACAATATATATATATATAAATATCATGAAATTTATCATATATCTGATTATATATCGTATTGATGCTTGTAATAGGTATAATTACATACATTTGAAAATAGATAATAATATAATAAAAATAATTATAACTAGGTAACAAACGATTTTATGTTACATTATTCACTACAACTAATAAAATAATATTTGTACTAGAAATTATAAAAATACTAATTTCAAATAATATTGTCTACATAAGTACTTTGTATACAAATACTGTTAGAATATTTCCTAAAAAAATAAATAACATATTATAAACAAATAATAACACAGTTTTTTTTTTTAATTTTTTACAGGTATTGCAAATTTCCTACTTCATTTATTGTACAGTTTTCATAGATTTTGCCGATTCAGTCCCTGGAAAGACATGGATCAAACCACGGCTACAGAAAAATAAAAAAATAAGAGATTTTGTATTTATCAGTCTAGTATTTCCACTAACAATCGTAAGTATTATGAAATTATAACCAAAATTGTATAAAAAAAAATCAAGAACTCATTGAATATTTTTAATCAAAAATATTATATTTATGAATATTTATCGTGGGAAAAATATTAAAAGCGAGAAACATTGCAAATTGATTAACATGGAATATTCTTTTTCGTTTGATTTCAAAATCATAAATTAGTTTAAAATAGATGAATTCTAATTAATACCTACAATATTGAGACATAATAATGTTAGGTTATAATGTTAAATAATATGGAGTTCAAATAATAATAATAATAATAATAATAATAATAATAATAATAATGATAATATAACAATATAATAATATAAAGTTAAATTCCATTTAAAATATTGTTTAATTAGCCTAACAATGCAAGAATTAAATAAATATTGAACTATTTTTTATTAATGTATCTATGCGCAATATACTTTTGCGAATTCAAGGTTATTTTGATTATTTTTGTACACAAACTTATCGTAATACAATATTTATGAACCTTCGATATTAATTAATCCGATTAATCGGATTCATTTAAAACATTATGAAATATATTTATATGATATTTTTACCAATCTATAAACACATCATATTCATAAATCAGTAGGTACCATTCAAATTCTTATAGGTATCAAAAATAAATATAAAACCGTTAAAAAGCAATAGTAATAACAATCAATATCATATATTGTTACGGTAAACATTTGAAAAGTATTACCTAATTTTACCCGATATATCGTAAATGATATCCACTACAATTCACTGTAAGAATGTGCTTTGAAGGTTTTTAAAATACACCTAGTTGGAATATCGTAGAATTAACCTTATACTACACTATCTTGAGTGCAACATCTTATATAAGTGAAATTTATTTTTGTGTGTACCTTGTAAGTGTAACTGTTTTTTGAGTGCGAAACCTTACCATTAACTTATAGTGCACTACCCATGGTGTTTAGTGTCTAAAATATGGACCAATGGTGCCGAGATGGTGTTTTATGTGTCTTTTTTCTGTATAATTGTTCAAGCATTTGTGATAATGTAATACTAAAATAAATTATTACTCCTTATAATTAAGAGGATGTGAGCGCAGCCATTTTTAAGGGGTTCTATATACACAGTTTTTAGAAAATTAAAAAAAAAAAAAAATGAAAATCTAACAATTGAAAAATGTTTATATTCATTTTAAAAATTAATTATTGGTCCTATTAATATATAATTTTTTATTGTGTTTGTTTTTTTATGAGTTTATACAATTTTATTGGAAATATTACTTTTGTATTTCTCATTTATAACATAAAAACATCGTAGAAAGATGAAACAAAAAATAAATGATAAAGAACAACAATATCTAGCGACCTACGTAACCGTTTTATGAGTTGTTAAAATCTGTTTTGATTTTTTTAAATAAATATAACTATTAAAAATATTGAAATATCGAAAAAAGGTTACATATGTTGTTATCATATATAGTATGTGTTATGGCTAAATGACTTATCAATTAAACTATATTTTCAATTTTATGACGTCTCCCTATTTAAAACCCACTATAGATATATAAATTTAATGAAAAATAAACAGGTAGCTGAAATAATATTATATTATATACATATATTAAGTACATAATAAAAAACCACAGTGTTATATTATTTTTTTAGATTTTAATAAGTTTCAAATAGTAAATTTTTTTTTTATAATCTATAATTTACTAATTTTTTTTATCTTAATACGCTTTTTGATTTGATTTATTAGTCATCAATGATATGATGTATGATATGTAATGTTAAATTATATATTATACATCAACACCTATAATAAAGTTGGAAAACGTTAATATCGAGTGGAGTGAAAAAAATTTTTTAGTCGTTAATTATGTATAGGTATTGTCTTAGTCACCCTCCCCTCCCAATAACTCAACCCGATTTCCGCCAACGTTGTCAGTAAGTAAAATAAGATATTTGGGAGATATTTTAAATTCTGAGCGTTACATACACCGTATAATTAGAAGTTTTTATTCTTCTCAACGGAACTACTGTAAAATTTTAAAAATGCTATATATACCATTTACAGCCGATTTCCTATCAATATAGGCCAAAGATCCTTCTCGGCTGCTTCTGGTTAAAAATGTGTTAACAGAGAAAAAATAAACATATTAAAGATACACAGTTCATTGTAAAACCACTAGCTTCTTCGCTATGTTTAGAATCTAAAATTCATTATAATATAAACAGCCAAACTATAATACCTAATTGCTAAAATAAAAATTTGTCACATCAAAAAATTACTAAAATATTAAAATGTTCATGAAAAAATTGAGTAAACTTAGTTACTTAAGTTTAAAAAATTTGATTAAAATATTTATAACGAATTAACGAAAATCATTTGCCCCTAATATGTGAATTTAGCTGGATGAATATGAAAATTAAGTTAATGCAATACAAATTTAAACTAGTAAGTCATACTTATACTTGATTTAATAGTAAAAAAATAAACTAGTTGAATTAAAAACTTTAAAAAAAGATTACATTTTAATTTTAACTTTTTAACTAATTAATATCCACTTTTGTCAAAATACAAATTGTATACACATTTTTAGTCTAGAATTATCAGATATGGAATTACGAGGAAATAATACCATAATATTCGATTTTGACAAAAATGTGTTTTTCTCGTTTTCACGTGATTTTTCGGTATGTTTTTCTTCTACCGGGTAAATCGAAAAGCGACTACATTAAAGTATCAAACGGATCCAACTTATTATTGGTAAATAAAAAAAGGGGAGGGGGAGGTTGTGTACCAGAGGCGGATACAGAAGTGTTGAACGGCCATTTGTGAGTTATAAACAAAAAAAAAAACAAAGGTCATCAACCAATCTTTTTTACTCGAATTTTTTTGTGAACAAGGGGAGGGGGATATTTCCGCCATTTTCCGCGCGCCCTATATCCACCCTTGTTATGCACCCGTAAAACTTTTGGAGTACTCGTTGCAACTAGAACAAATTATATTGTATAATATGCGAACACCATTATAAATCGGACATGGTCGCCTTGCTCGAAAAAGTCCATACGCAGTAATATTACGTGCAGTTGGTCTTCTTTGACATATCACGTAATACTATTTTTCACGTTTTGTTTTAACGTAAATTATACTACGTGTATATTTAATGCTCACTGCGAACAATATTCAGTTAGAACGTTCACACACAAATCGTTGATTGACAGGAAGTATGCGTAATGTTCTGGGCAATTTGTGCGGTAAACCAGCCGTTGTTGTTTCCGAACGAGATGAAGAATTGTATACCGGACTGGTTTAACCACGCCGTGCACACCAATCCCATTGTGTTGACGTTGTTCGACATGGCCACCACCAAGCACCGTCTGCCCAAAATGACCGAGTCCGCGACCGGACTTTTCGCTCTTTCTGGATCTTACGTCGCATGGTAAGGACCCTCGTCCACAAAACGATCACGCTAATAAATATATTAATAGCAATACGTTTGTTTATAATCGACTCGTAGGTGCTTATCTCCGGAATATTGCATTTGCATTTGCATTTGCATTTGCATTTTTTTTTTTTTTTTTTTTTTTTTTATGACGGCCACGACGTTGTGGGAAATAAAATTACAAAAAATAAAAACCGAAAACGAAAAAAAAAATCATCGAAAATCTTACCATAACGTCCATATAATAATAATAATAATAATAATAATAATAATAAGACGAGAGTACGTAAACGAATATCGTTATAATTATGAACCTGTGCGTGCATAATTCAAGGGTGAATTCACTCGTAAACGTATAGGTCCATGGGATTATAATTTTGACGTCGGTTATAATTTCTGTTCTGCGCAGCACTAGGTACATAATGACACTGATGACGATCGCGTCATCAATGTGCACAGGACAATATAACGTATATAATTTCACATAACCAATGATTATTATTATATACTTCCCATACGTATAAAATACCGTCTGTTGACCGTTAAACATAAGAATCTTATGATGGCAGTCGGGTTTTTTTTTTATTGCAATAAAAATAAAAAACGTACAGACATTATAACGTAACGCATTTTCGGTGACACGTCGAAATACAAATGGGTAGGTACTGGATATCAATCACCAGTAAAAATATCCCGAATCAATATATTTATATGCTCTGTGTGTGTACAGTCGATTCTAAAATTTAACAAATTTCAACATTTTTCACTTATTCGTCGTATTATTCTTGAGCACAAATCCTACGACCGTAAAGTCGGCAAGATTTTAAGAGAGAA
This sequence comes from Pemphigus obesinymphae, assembly GCA_025469235.1. NCBI lineage: Eukaryota > Metazoa > Arthropoda > Insecta > Hemiptera > Aphididae > Pemphigus > Pemphigus obesinymphae. The sequence goes on from JAIPRL010003612.1 coordinate 12,028, forward strand.
CATTTCAACCAATTTGTTGGTCAGTTGTTTTTTTTTTTACATTTATTTAATAGACTTATAAAATGAGTTATCGACTATACTATGTAGTTTCAAAAAACTATGGGAATTAACAAAAAAAAAAAAAAGTTATTTCTTTGCTATAAATTTATTATTTAAAAACCACTAGTGACTTTTGGAAGAGGGAGAATTTCCCCCCCTGGAACAACAGTAAATCGTGCCCGAAAAGTAATCCGACAATTTGTGGTCGTCGAACTTATTGGTCGTTGTTGAAAAAATCCCCACATTTGTTGAATTTTTGTTTGTTGACTATCAACTATTTAAATTCTGCGCTGTTATGAATATCCGTCGAAGGCCCAATGTTGAATAATGTTAGATTTTTGAGAATCGACAAAATACATATAATATTTTTCGATAATTTTGTTTAATGTCGAGTTATGTAGTTGGAATTTTTTTAGTGATCAATTTAAAACTATAGTAAAAAATTAATTGATGTTCAACAAAACATGTCGGTATCTTTCCAATAATTATTAAGAACTAATTAACAAATGTGTTGGAATGGTCTCGTTGAAAACTATTACCTTTGTGCCGCGCCACATCGCCAACTTTGTTCACCTATAAAATGTTATAACTCCAAATATAAGGGAATAGAAGGGATGGCGATTAAATGCCCAAAAAAACGATGACCAATACTATACATTTCTATAAATCAAAATTACCTAACCTTTTAATCTATTTGATAAGATGTTTCATAATCATAATATTTCAAGACCAAGACTAGAATAGTCTTGTAGTCATATTATTATTCACTACTACCTCAAGTGCAAAACCCTTCGGAAGAAACGTCTTGTAAGTGCAACTCCTATTGAGTGTGGAACTTTAATAGTGAAACTGCTTTTGAGTGCAACGTATTTTCGGTAAAATTCGTGTATTTCGATTTATGTACTTTTTCGGTATCCGTAATAATAGGCGACCGAAGTTTTTAGGAGATAATCTTGTTAATTTAGGTGTACAAAGCAAGTAATCCGAAAATCTGTCAAACTTATTATTCACAGACTTTTATACGAACACGAACCTCACTTCGCTCCGCTTTCGACTTATTATTTATTATTAAAAATTTACTTTATGAAAACGAAATTATTTCAAAATTAGAAAATTTTTAAAATTCAAGTCCGCCAGCTAAAAAAAAAAAAAAAAAAAAAAAAAAAAAAAAACAATGCGTTATTTTGACCAATAATCTATTTTCATTATAAATAATATAATGGTTAAAAAATTTATCTGATATCGTCATAAAGATCATAGAGTTTTCGTTAATAATATATGATAATTATTTATTTAAGTAATATTTATTTCAACCATCGATTTAATAGTATTATTGTTATTTATATATTATTCTCTGACTATATTGCCTTGACTCGGCATGTAGCTTGTATAGATAAGTAGGTATATCATTATACAGTCATATTATGTATTATTATTATTTTTTATAGAGAACTATATACGATTAACTATTGTGTTTGTTCTATGCCATTATTTAATTGGGACTAGATTAACACAATTTGTTTTATAACCTATTTTAATAATAATAGTGAAATATACACAAAGAATTTACCTCAAGCGATCATACAATATGATCGATTAATAAATAAATAATAATAAATAAATCGACCAAACAATTCGATTGATAAATTTTAATCTGGCATCAATGGCATCCTAAAATATTACGCAAGCCATGGTCGTTTTTTACCGAACTATACAAAATTATAATAAATTTCGATCTACGATCGACCAATTATTATGATTTCTGATTATTTTTTGTATGTTTATAAAATGTTCTTATTATTATAAGCCGGTATACGTTTTTACATAGCTTTTATTTTTTTTTGTATTTCGAGACGGTAGTGAATAGCTAATAGAATTTTTAAATGCTAACAGATATGGGTACAAAAATGTATAGTCCTATACTCCTATCTAGCATATAAATTTACCAAATTATTACCGTATCAAGTCGATACTATCAACAAATATTGATACCGGCATTTTATGTACTAAAATTAAAAATTGAATAATACATTGCAGTCAAAATAATGTACACATGAAGAGTGGTATCAAATAAGTGGTGTCGTTGTCAGCGAAAATTGAGTTATGTGGAAATATTTAAGAGGCCAAGCACCTGCGATTTTGAAGGGGTTCTGTATAGGCAATTTGTAAAAAATTATAGCAAAAATAAAAATCTAATTTAGAAATATTTAAGTAAATTTTAAAATTAATCTAAAAATAGCCTTGTAACCATTTTATTGTTGTGTAATCACGATATTTCCGACTATATTTAAGTCCAATAAATGAGATAAAATTGTGAAACTATGGAAAGTCGGATTTAAAATCTGACAATTTGAATTTGTTGGACTGTTTTCTGGAGATCGGTCGAGGCATTTTTCTTTATTATTACAGATTGAAATATATTCAATGTTTAAAAATTCCAATTTTTAATGATAAATAATATGCCAAAAACACAAAACCTCTCGAACGATCCTTAGAAGATAAACTGACGAATTCAAAATAATTTTTAGAAAATAAATTTTAAATCCGACTTTTCAAGGTCCCGCAGTTTTATCCCGCTTTTAGGTCAATTTTTCGTTGGTGTTGCGGCCTCTTAATAGTCCTTGGAATCTTCAAATGATTATAGATCCTAAACGTTATACACATTATCAATATAAACATTTATAGAAAATATTTTGCTCTAAATATAAATTAACAAATAAAAATAAGGACTGAAATAATTGTAAAACATAATTTTAAAAAACTGGTCAGTAGGGAGTGGGGAATAAGTCCGCTCGTTGGGTACTGGTTTTGGATATATTGAATTTTAAAACAGTAATTAATAATTTTTTTCGATAAAACAATTCTGAGTGAAGCTTGGTGTGAATTATATCTAACTATCACTATACATTTTATAAATTATAGGTTTATACTATAATTATCAATATTAAACAATACAGTATACAGTATAAGAACAATATTGATTTAATTTTAAATCAAGTTATCAATGTTGGGCATTAACGGGTTAATAAGTTAAAAGTTAAGTTCATTTTAACTTTTAACTTAACTTATTTTTCGTTATATTGACTTTTAAGTAACGAGTTACTTTTAATTAAAACTTAGATAACTTCATTTTGAAATAATTGATACATTTTGATATTAAAATATAAATTAAACAAGAATACCTATATATTATAAAATAATCTAACCGTTTTCACATCAATAAACAATATTTAGGTAGATACTAATTTGCAATGAATAATTTCCATTTCTTAAAATGTTAAAGAATAGAGTCGGTCCCTAATAATTAAACATTTTAATGAACCTATTTTATTGTTAGTTTTAATAATTAGTAATTATTATAAATACATTGTAGTATTTTCAATAATATTATGTTAATGATTTTTAAAAATTTAAAAATTCTTAAATTTAAAAAATAATAGATAGGTACTTAATTATACCTGTATGTCTCAAATGTTATATTGACTCATATAAAAAAAAAAAATATTCGAGTTAATAAGTTACTTTTTTTAACTGAACTTAACTTAATTGTTACTAACCATTACTATTTTTTTCTATTAAAATAACTTAACCGAGTTAAAAAAAAATCATTAACATGCGCAGATTAACAAATTACGTATTCTTAAAACAAGATACATTTCTTGATACACTAGAATAATTTCTAATTGTTACAATAATAATAATAATAATAATGAATAGGATTTCTAACATTTTCACGGATAAAACGGACTTACTTAGTATATTACCAATGAATACAGTGTCTATATACTATTTACCAACTTGTATAGCGTTGAATTCCAATGATTTTCTAATTTAATTATCTACATATGTTATAAAATATTGCCTAATACCGTACCTATTATACACGGTGATTTTTTTTTATTTCGGAAAATATAAATAATTGTTGTGAAATATATTTTTTGTATACTTAATTCTCTAATTTTCACAATTTACATTTTTTATCCTCCACCCGTGTTTGTTAGAACTATATTAATTTTCAATTTTCCAATGGCGACCAATGACTTGAATTCTATAAGTCCCTAAAAAGAAAATAGTTTTATGAGAATTTTCACGTTTTGATCCAATGAATATTTCCAAGTAATAATATAGCATTCGAATTATTTAATAGCAGCGCAGTGTGAGATGTATGAGAATTAGTAGTCACGTAGGTATACGTTGGTATACACGTTTAAAAATGACGTAGGTATTATAGTACTTCTCCGCTGCGCCACGTCTAAAATTACAATGTTTATATTACTCGGGAAATATTTTCAAACAGAATTAGTGCTCGCTAAAATGATAAAAAAAAAAAAAAAAAAAATTCACCCCATATACTACCTATAATTATAAATATATTTATAATAGATATTATTCGAAAATTTCGTTGATATCAGGAATATTAGTTAACATGGTCAACGATATATTAATTATCCAATTATATTATACTACGTTCCCTCATTGTTTTTCGAACCAAATAGCTTACATTTTTTATGTAACTCTAATTTTGTGTTCAAATAAATTTTGGGTAAAAATTTCAAGTATCCGTAGGGTCATTATTTACGGAATTACGATAACCGTATACACCTAATCGATTTTGGCAAAAATATGTTTTTACGGGTTTTCGTAGGTACTATTTTCAGTAATTTTTTCTTACGCCGTTGAAAAACTATATTGGGAGAAAATCACCTCTACTTTTGGCAAAAGTGTCAACTACATAAAATTGACGACCGGAAAATGGATGAACATAAAACGGTCGGAACATTTTTGAGTACAAGTATAAGAAAAAAAAAAAAACACATTATGATACGACCAATGCATTTCTCACTTCGCTCAAAATCTAAAATCAAAATGAAAAACGGTATATATATATATATTTTGTTTTTTTTTTTCAGAAATATAATATAATATAATAAAACAATAAAAAAAAAAAAAAAAAACCGATAGAAAATATTGAAATTATTTTTCATTTTTTTTCTCTCGCAATAGGTATACCTATTAATTTATACGTTTTAAATCTACGTGTATATACAGGGCTTGTCACAATACACTTACTCACAAGTTATCTTTCGTAGGTACTTAAATACTTAATTATTTACATGTTGATTTCTTATTGTTTTTTTAGCTTACTCTATTATAAACTCACAACTGGAGAATGGGTATATCTAATCATTGGCGAAATCGCCGCAAGTTTGATGGAAGTGATTATGTACTTTGCAGTAACGGCTTTTATCATTCCGTTTACATGCATGGTGATTGGATACAAATTATGCTCGTGGTTTACAAGTACGTATACTTGAAATATTTAAAAAAAAATTTTTCTTTATGAAATTCATCCCGTATTGTTCATCAAATGATATAAAATATTATATTGTACCGATTTATTTATATAAATAATCACACTTTAACATTATCAAAACATCCTATAACGAATCATGCGATGCGACGGATGATTGTGTTTCAAGAAAATAAAAATAATGACCGAGTAAATATTTATACTAAATATGATATAATACAGGTAACTACTAATATACACACTAATATCAGGTGTAATATAATTTTACAATAATCGCGATTCGTAAATGTTGACTATTGGTACCAATTATCTATCAATATCGGTTTATGTGACATCCGCTCGAGTCAATGTTTCAAAATTATTACTAATACGAACGAAGAAGACACGTTCATTTTCTAATTTTTTCTATATCATAGTGTTCAATTTGACATTTTGCTTTGTTTATTTTTAGCTATACGGACAAAAGAAGAACATAAAATTTTCTAAGGCCAGTGCAAATGATTTACTCAACACTCGTCAATACCTACTCAATAATTATAACAAAATTTTACCACGGCGTCTTACCAATAATATTGTAATATATTTATTAGCATATTTAATTTTATTTATCGTAAATAACTATTATGTTTTCTATGATTTTCAACCGTTGAATTTCAATTATTATTGTTCAGATAGCTTTTTCGGCATCTATTGTGTATTCATCATTGTGAATTCATCAAGATACCTATATGATTACATAATAATTATGTTGAGGTAATTTTTTTTGCTTAACAGACAATTTTAACGTTATTTAATCCGATTATAAGTTTATTAGACGAAAAATAGTCAAATCAATACCCGCTTATAATAACTACTAATTTTCAATAGGTATTCTCGTACCATTTAGTTTATAACAGTTGTTCAACTCGAAATGTGTTAATATTATAATTATTTATCCATGTAAAAGGTATTATTATGTATGATTATTGATTATTTTTAATTTCTTTGAGTTAACGCTAATAATTTATTTCTTTTTTGTTAAAAATGGTTTACACTGAATTTAATATTTGTATAATATTTTATTATTTTGTAATTGCCTTGAACGCGGGCTATTATCTGTGTAAATCAAATGTTCTCATGTACATTGTACCTATAAGTATACGAATTGTTTTGATGTCAATTTTTGTTTTAATATTATATAATATGTCTATGTTTATTATATTTTTTCAAATATACGACGAATGCATGCATGTTGACGTTAATTGTATTATTTATTCTATTATTGAGATTTTTTTTTTAATTTTTTTTTTTATATATACATGATAATTATATACGGGATTAAACACAATGATTGGATTCATTCTAACTTTAAAACATAAGGCAGTTATATTTAATCGAAAAATCGTTACCTATACCAAAATACGATAGTTATATTTTATTAAATAACGGTTTGAACAACAATAAACACATAATACAGTACTAATACATCATACATATTAAAAATATATCTAAAATAATAATTATATAAATAAATAGGTAATAAATTAGTTTGTAGTTATCACTATAGTTATTATGATTTTATTTCCAAGCGTTTGGTTTTGTCGACGATATGTTTACAGCGATTGCTTGGATGAACTTGTGCAGATTATCATCTTCCTTGTTCCATTCATTTATTTGAACCTTGTGCACTTGAGGATTCGGGTTATTTAGGTTGGGTACCTGCGAAAACATTGGGGCAAAGACAAAAAATAAATATGCATACAAAATTGTCAATAAAACTATACTAACTTTTTTTTTCGAACAGCATCCTGTATATTCTTTCCAGGCCCACAGATCAATTTGTGGTAGTATGTGTCCGTTACAAGCAACTCTGTTGTTTCTAAAAATTAAAGCGATTTATTTTGAGCACGGGCATTTGATTTTAAAATGGAAAAGAAAAAAATTAATCGAGAAAATATATTATGCAAATTACTTGTATTGTGATGGTAATTCCATAGCAAACGGTTGAATCGTTACAATATTATCACTGTTATCACACAGTACACGAGATAATTTTATCTTTTTTATTTCAGTCAGTTGCTCTGAAACAAATTAAATTCGTAAATCAAATTTGACATTTTGACAACTTCATACAAATAAACACAATACCCATAAACTGTATAAATGGTTGAATATAATCATAGTTATCGAAATATATTATTGCCATGTCATTTTATATAATTAAATCTATCGACAAAAATATTAATGTAATTAGGTACTTATAAGTTTTGTTTTATACAATTAAAGGTTATTTTTGAATTTTATTGTCATATATGTAATTATATTATAATACTGTATGTATAAATTTTACGATTAAGAGAACGCTACAAAATATTTTTAATGCATTTATACACGAACAACTTTTACTACATTTTTATAAAAATGAAAATTTTAAAACAATAAATTGTATCATCTTATGTTGTAAAAATGTTGTAAAAACTATAAATTTTAAACTAATTCGAGTACAGTTTTAAAAGGATTATAAAAAAAACTGTATCAATATTTTATCGATAACTGTTTCAGCTGTTTTGAAATATTGAAACATTTTTTTTTTCAATTACACTATAGAGTTTATATAGTATAGGCCTTTTTTCGTATAGTACATATAGGCTTTGAGAAAAACTACATTAAAAAATATGTAAATATATATCATTATTGAATATAAAAAATTAAAATTAAAAATGAACTATTATTTTTAAAAAAGCCTTCAGTCCGAGAATAGGATTACTATTATTTTCAATTTAAAATCAAAAATAAATTACTGCATTGAAAAAAAAAAAGATTCTGGATGAAGATTGGCATGTTATTATTTTCCTTTGTATTTAATAATTTTATATAAAAATACATAGGTATAGAATACATTTTCAATCAGAAATCTTTTTATCTCAAAATTCCTATTCACATTCTTCTACCCGAAAAGTATAAACTATTATAAAAACAAAAATAGAATACATATTATTATTTATTATAAGACCCATAAATTCCTCGCTATGCTCAAAATCTAATATTGAAAGACGTTTAAATATATTTTTTCTATTATCATAAATTAATTTTAATCCGATGTTATACGAGTACATAGCAATAAGTCTCACTATGACACATTTTTCTTTTATAGGTATTTCAATCAAAAAATTTTTTTGCTTTCTGATCTGAGTTTTGTCAAAAATTGACATAAATAAGAATCGATTTAACCCTTTCAGTACCACCGACACTTATATGCGTCATGAAAAAAATTGCCCTCAGGCCCCCTGACGCTTATAAGCGTCATTCAATGTTTTAAAATGTTTTATTGATATAGTACAATTGTCATGACTGTAATAATACTGTAAATTGTACAAGAAATCCAAAGAAATTAACCATAGACATAAATCTGTCGTTTAGTAGTTCAAATTTCCAGAGAAATTTTAATCCCTAAAACTTTCAACATTTTTCGTCTAAATTATAGGTATATATAATTCATAGGTAGTGATTTAATTTGGACGATTAATTTGTTGTTTGCTTAACAGAAATTGTTACATTTTATTTTATGTGTATAAAGTATTAACATTTCATAAGAGAAATAAATTTTCAGTGTTTGGTATTGTAATATTGGTAATATTGGTGCATGGAAAAAACATGAAAGACGTATTTATAATAATATAGAGTGATGCTAGAGTTGGTATAGAACATTTTATAAATAATTATAGAAAACTTTAAAGGTTGGTAACATATTGTAACTATAGTGATGTAAAATTACAGTAATAATGTTTTGAGAAAAATTTCTTCAAAATGGAGAATTTTCGTTTGTTTTCTTTTTCAGTCATATTCAATCATTTTATTTTATATTTTGACATATAAAAACAATTGTAACGAAAACTTTTGCTAGAAAAATGAATTTTAGTATTATTATTACTAATAAAAAACCAGGAAATAATTTTTAAAAAACCCAGATACATGGGCCAGTATAGGCACTTTACAGGTTGGACAGGATATCTACTTTTGAATTTTAGTATATGTATTATACTTTATGTGAAATATACAATAAATTATTATGTTATTTTTGTTTTATTTTAGTTTTTAAGTATTACCTAATCCTTCCAGACACAATATCCTCTCAGGACATTATTTTTGAAAAATTTTACCAATCATATAAAATTATGTTTTTATGACTTCATAAGAATACTCTCCGGTAATAATCTTTACGAGAATATTCTCTACTGTACATCAATACTTGTAACACATTATCGGCGAGAATGTCGTGAAGTACGATATTACAGATATTATATGATATTACAGATTACGTTATGCATCACTGCAGTGGACGTTAAACCATTTATAATTTCAAATACCATGTGTGATTATGGAAAAAACATGGACTAAAACTAAGACTATGTTACGGAACATGACTATGGCATCTTAAATTGAAATGATATCACAATTATATGCATGTGGCCACCACATAGCTATATCATTATCAAATACTTTGACAGTAAATGCAGTATTTCATGACAAATACCTGTGGTAAGCTAGAAAGGCGTTATTATGAACCAGTTATGTTAATGAGATGCAAAATACGTCTTCAAACCACTAAGGTTGGTAGCACGAGAATTCCAAAAATTTTAAATTTATCTGGTATAATTGTTAGTTTATAATTTAGTTACCTAGAGTAAATGAATTTGGCAGACCAGGATTTTCGTACCAAAACCGGTCTCCTTTTTTCAGATCGCTGAATGTTTTTGCGATGATGCAGTTAAATGTTGGTCCTACAATACTGTCGTCGATAGACCGTTCGGACACGCCCGCCGACCACAAATCCACGTCCTCGGGAGAAGTGTAAAGATCATAATAACCCTTAACAGTAGCGTTGCTGATATCATTTAGCATGGAGCTCCACGTTTTGATCGATGGTAGTTTACAGTATTGTCGCCAAGCCGAATAACCGGGTATCCCATGTTCTCTAGCCCGCTGGATGTTGATCGATGCCAAGTCTTTGCCGTAATCGTTGGCTGGTTCTTGATATAAATGATTGGTCACCTGACACAGCAAAGTAATGCAGAACATGATTAATAAATTCGCATGTCCAAATAAGATCAGGTAAAATAGTTTTCAAATATATATTAAGTAAAATCGTAACGGGGAATTTTTACATTTAAATTAACATATATAATAAAATATTTTTTGAACGATTTAAGTATATTAGTTTATATCCTCAATATATATACGGGGTGAGTGATAAAATTCGATAAAATGAAAATGAATTAAATGTAGAGATATTTTAGTAGGACCAAAAATCTGCATTTAAAATTTTGACTTTGGTTTTATAATATTTTGACATTCATATTATTACTATTACGATCTATATTATATTAACAAGTTGTTTGATCATACAGTTCAACGTGTATTAATTATTACTTAACGGTGCGTCGATTAAAAAATATGCCCACCTTCGAGTCCGACTATATAACAGCATCATCATCCGTTCGATTCCATCTAAAAGTTTTGAAACCATTGAAAACATTGTAGAATTTTCGAAAAATGTATCGGAACGTCAAAAAAAAATCATTGTTTTTTTTTTTTTTTTTTTGGGGGGGGGGGAGGGAGAAATCCCTATTGCCGTGTATACAATATACGGAGTTCTATATATATATATATATATATTATATATATATATACAGATCGGATTTTTGGCTTTCACTCACTTGCGACGTGACCGAATCGTCCATCGCCTGAGACGCTTGGTTCACCATGCCCAGGAGGTATTGGTCCAACCAGCCGGGCTTGTGCAGGTCGTACGGCTGCTGGAACATTTCACTGAACCGTCTAGAGGCCAGGAACTTGTGGTCGACGCTCCAACGTTCCATGGCGTCGGGCAACAGCGAATGACCGAAACGGAAAGCCGCGGCGCCGAACACGGCCGACATGGTCACGTCAGTGTCTGGGTCGTAATTGTTTGCGAACCCTTGTGGTGACGACTCCAGACCGTACTTCTTCATCGTGAATTTGCCTAAAAGCTTTGGTAGGAACTCGTTGTAAGTGATGTGTTGGATCATTGCACCGACGATTCTCCGCGATTCCTGTGTACGACGGAATATGAATAAAAATTGGGTAAATCATCTATGACCCCGTATATGGTTAAGGCGGGTAGTGCTGCACAGACTCTGTATTCCGAAATTATACATATATAGCCTGCCTTGCACATATGCATTTCATAGACTTGCCGAAATAGTTTGTGACGAATTTTCGGACGCAGATATAAGGTATAAGTATTCTCAGTTCAAAAAAACTGTTCCGAAAATCACCTTTACGTATAAAAACATTTTTAAATATGACGAAGACCGAGTTTCCATTAGCACCAGAGCCTATTTTGACGAGGTGGGGAACTTGGATAAATGCTACTCTGTATTATTGTGAGCGTTTGGGCAACGTTCGTTCAGTTATACAAACTTTTGATGACGAACATACAGCGTCAATAATTATTAAAACTGCTAAAAATTATTTGGAAAAAAATAATATCCCAAGTAATTTTTTACCTAAATCTATAACATTTCTGGAAAACAGACGAATTAAACTGTCCGATTCACTAAAAGTTGTTGAATATGCGAAAAACCAAATCGTTGACGTACAACGTGTAAAAGGCAAAAATATTATAAAGAAGTTAAATGACGTTTTAACAAAAAATACTGATTATGAAATTCTATTAAAAATTTCAAAAAATTTTAAGTGATGGTGACGTTGAAGATATGGAAGAATTACCTGAGGATTTAACAAATGATGATCTACTATATTTTAAGTGTGCCCCGATTTCGTCTGTAGACGTCGAACAAAGTTTTTCGGTGTACAAGAATTTATTGTCAAGTAATCATCGTAGATTTACGTTTGAAAACATCAGAAAATATCTTGTTATGCAGTGTAATTTTCAAGGTAAAAATATGATTGAGAGGTAAAACATTTAAAATTTATATATTGACGTATTGTTTTGTTTTCAGGATCAGATAACGTTGATATGAAAGGGATATAATCATAATACACAAAAATAGAAATATTAATAACTATAATAAATTATCGTATGTAAATATAAAAAAAAAAATTTTAGTGCATACTCGTATTTGGTCGTTTTATAGTACTTATTTAGTCATTTTTTAGTGCATATTTGTGTTTTTTAGAGCAATAAGTCCCTAAGCCTAGTTATTACCAATAAATTATTCTAATATAATATAATATTATAGTATTATTATATAATAATATTCTATAAAATATTACCTGGTAAAGTCGTTCGTCGTCCCAGTGTGGGTTTATTGTACAGAGTTCGTCGGCTATACGGTTATGCTCTCGAGCAAAGATCGTGTGAAGTACACCTAAAGCCAGTTGTTCGTTCACTCGATTGTCACCTGTGAAATATTCATCGAGTGATTAAAATTATTTTGTATTTTTTGTAGTCGATTAATAAATACAAGGCTTGAAAACGTGTTTAAGTAAGTTTCACAAGAAATAAATAACGATAAAAGGTAAATACAAAAAGCTGAAATTCAATGATCACTTGACAAAACATAACAATGATTAATTTAAAGTTTTACATCCTTTTATTTTCCAAACTCTATCATGCTCAGGTTTGCACCTTCACATATTAGAGGAGTTGAAGATGGTTCTTGGTAGCTAGGATAAGTGTAGCTACTACTAAATTATTGGACGAGTTTGGTAATTATGGCCTGCTTGCACTAGTGACAAGACGCCACCAGCGAGAAAAATCTCGTTAACTACTTCATTTGCTTCCTGGATGTCGAACCGGATACCTCGTGCTCCGAAATAAACATTTTTACCATTCGACCTCAGTAGACCAACGTGACAAAATATAAGAATATAAACAAAAAATGAAAAAATAAACATAAATTAAAATATAATGATAAAAGGAAAAATATAAAATAGAATACGATACCATTAAAATATATAAAATAATGACGTGAATAAAAATTAATAATGTTAAAATTATTTGTGTCTAAACGTTATATTGCGCAGAAAATAGAAAATGTAGTATATGGTGTACGTTTTGTTTTAAACAATATATAACATTTTGTTTCAAGCTCTGGTTAAGTATTAAACATATTTAATATTTATAGTGTTTTAAACCTGCTAAGAAACAATAGAGGTCCGGATGTGGCCTATTGCATCCATCGTCTGGTTGGTGTTTCTTTGGTGGCAATATTGGTTTTAACCTGTGACCGGCCAATATTGGGACCATAGTCAATTTACCACCATCGAAAGATCGAATTTTTTTCTCCAAATCTTTGTTAGATCCATATATAAAGTTAGCATCAATTGACGATGTTATAGCATTTGTTTGAACACGGGGACCTAAAAACGAATACATTATTGGTAAGTCCAGAGTTTAAAAATACCTAGATACATTATCTGGAAAAAATTAACTATTATATTTGTATCTTATCTAAATAAATTTGAATCCATTTTTTCTATCCATTTATTTTTGAACCAAAAAAATGTTGAAAGCCCGTAAGTTATTTTTCAACATGAAAATAAATCTAATTTGCAATCTTCTTTTACTTCATTGACTTGTACAAATTTAATTTACTTAATTAACTTCTTAAACACTAAAATGCCATATTCTATTATGTACGATAAATTGCCTATATAATATACTCCTTGGCCACCAATTTTTATAAATTTATATAAACGGGAAAATAAAGTTGTCATGATTACTATACATATTACTGAAATAATAATATATAATATAGTGGTGTCATATAATTATTAAAACAAATTGTTTTATATAAATATATCTATTATATATAAACCAGTATCCAACCCGGCGATCGATTCGATATTGTTCCACCTTCTATATTATGTATTTTTATTTATTATTTGTTTGATTTTCAAAATAATTATAAATATAATATGAGTAATACACTAATACATAATAACAAATATATAAATATATTAAAATAATAATTGAATGAAATTTATATTTAAGTTTGTTTTGAATATTGTGTCCAATATTTTGAATTAACATAATATAAATTATTGGCGAAACTTAATAATATATTGTACATATTGTATTAAACTGCGGAAGTCAAAAAATATAGTTTTGAGAAAATAAATTTTAAATTGAAAACTTTTCCCAAACATTGGTTTACTCATATATATATATATATATATACATTTTACTATCAAAAAACTAAACTGACACATTTTGATTTATGGTGATTTTGCATGTTCTTGTTTTTATGCATACTACAAAAACCAAATTATTGTTGTTTTGTTTTTGAATTCTCAGAAAAACATCATAAGAACACAATAAAAAAAATGTGAAAAATCAAAATTTGGAAATTTATTGTTTATTATATTATATTAATAACTGCAGTACACAATGAATAATGTTGAACCACCACAGGTAATTGGAAATACGAGCGTATTGAATTTTAAAAGTGTATATTATTAATTAAATGAAACATAAAGTGTAGCAGTCTTGATTTTAATTCAACGTTTTAGTCTATTATCCAAAAATACCGAAATAATCAATAAACTGCGGACAGTAAATGAATTGTACCTTATGGTAGTTTTGCATTATATAGAGAACGATAATTTTTAATATATCTGTCTAAACACAGTCTTGACACAAAAATCGATTTTCTTTTTTTTTTTAAGTTATGACAGTTTTGAATGCGAAAACCGTTATAAATAATAAATTATTAACATACGTGCGTTCGATTATATTAACACGTTTGTTATAATAATATATTATAACCCGACGAATACCCATCAGCTATAGTAGTGGTTATTTTCTATAGGTTCCATTTTGAAATTATGTATTTTTAAGATTCAATAATTTCGGTAAAAACTTTTTCGTTTTCTGTGTTTAATTTGTGATTATTAATTTATTTATTTAACAATAAGTATACGTGTTACGTACGTCGTTTTAAGCGTTATAACGAGCTATTCACGAAATGTGGTATAGATGATATTATCGGATAAACAACAAAAACGGGAAAAAAATGATTAAATATTATACGCGCCCGCGGAGAGGAAGAATGTGACCAGCGCACACGCGGACGGTGCACGCAACAACGGCCGATCCCTTATTTGGCGGTGGTAAAAAAAAAAAAAAAAAAATTAATAAATATACCGATTTGTTCGCATCAACCCTCCGGCCGCGTCGTACTCGATCTCGCACCGCGCGGTTCCCCCGTCCGTGTCCGGCCCGTCGTTAACGCACGATGACGTCACTCGACGAGCAGAAAAAAAAAAAAATAAAGGAGCAAATGAAGACCGACGAAAATTAATAAAGGGCTACGGTGGTGGTGGTGGTGGTGGTGGTGGGGGGGGGGGTGAAGAAAGGGAGTCGAGCGACGCGCCAGCGCCTTATTCTCAAGACGACGCCCCGGCACTTCGTCCCCAGTCCGGCGCGCGAGAAACGCGCGTAAATGTTGCACCGTCGCAAAACACCGCCAACGCGGCGTCTTGGCCGACCAGGGTCGCAGGCACGCGGGGCTCGTGGCCGCACACTAGGGGATGGTACCGGCGATTGATCCCGCGGGCGCCCGCCAGGGACCGGGCCGCGCACACGCCGAAAGGGACCTCATCCGCCCGCCGACAACAGGGATGCATGCGCGCCGGGGTCGCCGGCCGAGGGTAGTTTGGCGCCGCCGACGACGTGCCGAACCCTGCGAAAAGGTCTCCGGTACCAGGATCCCAGCCGGCGGCGGCGCGAGGGTTACGTCCACACTATACCCTAGCTATACAATACATATTGCCGGGCCCGTACACCGTGCCGGTGTGACGCGCGGCCGTGCCGGTTTTCACACCCGTCCCTCCTCCCACCGCCACTTTAACGCTTCCCGCCAAGGTTTACCATTATTTTTTTTTTTTTTTTTTTTGCCTCGTTCCATTTCGCCGAATTTTTAGATTCTGATAGAAAATTGCATCCGGATGGTATACTTTAAACAAGTTGTTTTTCGACTTTTTTAACGTGGCAGGAAAAACTACCGAAAAATTACAAAAATACTTTAATTATTATTATTATTATTATTATCATCATTATATATTTGTCTATCTATCCTATCTAAAGCTGTTCGGCGTATATTAATTTAAACGAATAAATAAATTATATACAAAAAAATTTGAAAATCGGACCTCTATTTGGTTTTTTATAGCAGTTTTAAGATTTTTGACGAGATGTTAGGTATATAGATACAATAATATCAAGTTAAAAGACTAAATTATTTATTTATTAATTATTATTATTATTAAATATTTTTATTATTATATATTTATTTTTATTATTATTAAATATTTTAATGACAATATCGAAGGTGTGTAGTGTACTTTGGGAGAGGGGAGGGTCCAAAATAAGTAGACAGGCATACGGACACCACGCCGATGTACAATTATATGGAACGTCGGCGAATCGGAATACGACCTATTCTACGGCATATATACTTCATATGTACAAATAACAATAATATATACACACGTTGTCTATGCAACGTTAAAAAACTAAAACTATAGTTAGGTATTTGCGTTAAAAGAAAATGAATTATTTCAACTACCTACTGTCTATATAACTTGTTTGAAAATAAAATTATAAAAAAAATAAACGCACCACATAGTTTATGTACTCCACTACGAATTTCATGACAATAAATTGATTTACTGCGAGATTATTAATTATAAATAAACTGTAATGAGAATGCGGTATATGCGTAGATTTTCTATGTTATGCGTATGTAAGACGGAGACAACAAACACCCGTGTAACAGAGGACGCCCCGTAACTATATATTATACGCGCATTTTCAATGAAAAACTTGTATTGGTATTTTTCGTTTTTATCGACTTACAAACATTATTTTAGAAACACCAAATTAAAAACAAATTATGACTAATAACATTGTCTAGTGTCCTTATTGGTGGTAACCTTTTACTACGATACATTCGTTTTTTCACGATGTGTATAGTTATTTAAAAAAAATTATTGATTATTATTTAACAACCCATAAAACTGGTAAAAAACCCGGCTGCGTACGACACTAGATAATTTTGTTCTATACAATATGATTCAATTTTTTTTACGGTATTCTCAAGTCGATAAACATGAAAAATGCGTAAACATGTGTTTTTTTTTTTTTTTTTTACCAAATATCGTGATTACACGACAATAAAAAAACGGTATTGACACAAGACTATTTTTAAATTACATTAAAAGGATATTGTAATACTTTTAGATTGTTAGATTTTAATTTTTCTATTAAAAATGCCAATATTTCCTATTCAGAACCCTTTAAAAACCGTGCGTATAACGCGACGTCCACTTAACCTTCGCGCTGTTGTAAATAATACAACAGTTCTGTAATTGTGATTTTTTTCTACTTATATTCTATTTTTATCTTATCAGCAGTCACGGGTATTCCTCATAAATGTTGTAATCTACGTTTTAAACTAATCTTGAAGTGTTTCAGTTCACTTTATCGCAAACCAGTCGACGATAGACTACGCGTAAACACGTGAAAACTACGCGTTTTCGTAAAATACAACATGCGTGTACAATGTGATGCAAAAACATTTTACACGAGTAAAATTGAGGTGTATGTTGGGAAACAACCACCTGGTCCGTATGATTACTTATTACATAAAAAAATTACTCTAATTGGAACTTTGAAAAAAAAACAAGAGAGAAATACCTACAGAATTTTTACCTGATAAAAAGAAAGAAATTGACTTGTGCGTATTCGGGTTTCAAAAAAATAAAACATTAGTTTCGTATGTACCTCGAAAAAAACAAAGCAGTTATTTCACTTTCAACTATGCACTATGATTTAAAAATTGATGTAGAAATAAAAGTGGAAGTTATTAGGCGTTCATCCTTCCTCTTTATCGTTATATGATGAGTATATACGATTGATTAGTCCGAGTTATGTTTATAATTTTGAGGGGAGATATGGGAGCAGTAATCATCTAACATCTTTTTTATTTGCTTTGCAACATGTAATAAGTGATAACTTACTTACAATACTAATCATCCGTATTCCATAAATATCATTATTTCACACCCCTACCTTTAAATGAGTTTTAGATCTGCTTTTGATTTATGAACAATATGACATTTCATTAAAAATTCCAAATTAATTACCTAAAGGACAATCGGTATTAACACCGGCCAGCGATCTTATCATGTCAATACATCTCTGACGATGATTGCCCACGAAAAATTGGTCGTCAGTTGGTACATTGACTGATATACAGTACGGGTGGTTAGACCCCGAACAACATTTAATTTCTTGTCTAGTGATTGGATCTAATAAAAAAAAAATTGGTTACTTTCACAATATCTAACGATAGAAATAAATGTAAAATTATGGACCTCGGTAATAAATTATTACCTTTGGTTTCGGCGGTAAGAGTGAGGTCGTGATCGACAAGTTGTCCAAAGGCAGCAAACATAAATGTAATGTCAGTGCGGTGCGGTCTAGGTATGTCTTTATGTATTCGAGCCGAAACCGACCTAGGATTGGGTAGAGGAAATCCGGTTACACTCGTCCTGATCGACTTGATGCCTGAAGTATATGAATATAAAAGTCAATAATATAAATATTTATATCTCCATTATCAGTTATTTATATTTTATGCAAATGGATCCATTTAAATTTATCCAAGTAACCGCTATAAAAAAACTTACCGTCACCGTAATCGGGTGGCAGAAATCTCTTGAATGGTAATTTTGCAGCACCCCAATGTGGATGAACAAAATTATTACACCTCCCGTCAATTGAACGAAAATTGATTCCATCTCCGCAGTCATTTCCCGGATACGATTTCAATTCTTTAGGACAGTATAAGCCAATATCTGTTTTTTGGGTGTTTATTATTGGTAGTAGACTACGCACTTGATCTTTGGTCAGTCCAAACCTAAATCAAAACATTAACATTTTTTATCAACAAATATTTTGTGATATTAGAATCAAGTGTTACATAAATGAAATTGTATTTTGTATTACGTTTGTAACGATCATACAAATAATATTTTTAAATTCGTAAAATTAATTTAATGTTGTTCTCTAACAGGTGATTATAAGTTTAGTACTAAGTAAAAATTTATTTATTCAAAAGTTAATAAAATGAACATTTTTTTTTAGTAAACTTTGAAGTAAATAATGTCTATTATTTCAAGTTGGTTAATTTTATTTTATTTACTTAAATACGATTATATAACAATATGTGTACCTACAACGATAAGGAAAAGGGTTTCTAATATCTTTATATTATATTCTAACCTATACAATTTTTCATCATTATGGACTTTGAATATAATTATGATACTCTGAAATATAGAGTAACGTTTTATGTATTTTTTGAAATAATGAACTTTATTTTAAAGTCATTATTTTAGAACACATTAATGATTTATATTAGCAATTAATTTCCAAAATATATATGATAATACATTAAAAAAATCAAAAAATTAGGTAAACATTTTGAAAATCAAAAAATAAAATCTTACACGGGTAAGCAAAAATTATCAGTTGAATATTTTTTACAAAATACTAAAGGTGTGGGAACCCTGAAAAATCACATGTTTTATTTTACTTGGGTACAACTTTTTTGATATCGATTCAATATATATATATATATTTTTGTGTTCTTGAATTTGTCTCTCAATTTTACACCTGGTAATGTTATCATATAATTGATAGTAGTTTCCACTAATTTTTAAAATGTAATCACACACATTATATGCAGTATATAGCAGTAAAGTGATTAAATATAAAATACAATAATTCAATAACTATAAATTATAACTTTTAAAATCTTAAAATTATTTATGTTAAATACTATTAGTATTATACTAACCATTCGCATATAATTCTCGTCGTTTCTTGTATTACATCTCCTAAATTATCCAATTGAATATCCGTTAAATCATTGGTTCCCGGTTCTATGCCTAATACTCCTCTACATGCTTCGTGAAAAGCATCCGAAACATTAGTATATGTAATACATTTCTCGCCATAGCCGTGTGGTCTGTAATAAAAATTCATTAGAATATATATTAAATCTTAGTTAACTTGAGTTGTGGTTGGTTAAAGAAAACAAAATATTAAAATACACATTTAATATTAATATTAATAAAGTGATTTATTGAAATCATACAATAATATGTAATAACTGTTTAATTAAATTATCCAACTTAATAATGTAGTTATAAAATCATATACATTTTTTATTTACTTATCAACAATTTTATAGAATATTGTGAAAATTAAACATTATAGATTGTATTGAAATTGGAAATTGCCGTAAAGTTATTTTCAATAACCAGTGGCCGAGTTGGATTATATTATAGTGCCGATCAACAAAATACAAAATTACTTATTACAGGTTTATAGAGAATATACACCCAGACAACCCTACCATCTATAATTACTATTTTTAATCAATAGATATATCAAAATGTGTATAAAAAATTTTAATACATTAAAATCTAATCAGTGTGATTATGAAAATCAAAATGTCTCTATTTAACTGAAATTTGTTTAATATTTAATTAAATTAATTTTTTTTTTTGTATTTTGAGAATTGGTAATTTTTCATTCTGAGCAAATCGAGGAATTTATTGGTTTTAAGTCTATTTTTTTTTTTTTTATGTATATATACATTTTTTCAGATAATTTGGAGTAAACAGCTTGTTTGATTTGATTATTTTTCGATTTTTCAAATTCATGATTACCTATTTGGTGTTATTTTTTTAAAATAATATACCGAACTTCGCTCAGAACTTTTTGTTTAATCCAATAATTATCTTTGCTTTCAAATTAAAAACAATAAAAATACACTATCCTGTCCGAGAACCGAAAAGACAATAGACTAACTTCCACCATCTATATCTGAATAATTTTTGTCATTATGTAATTTTTATTATAAGACATTCGAAATGTTACAGAATTTGTGTATAATAACAAAAAAAACCAAAATAGAATAAAAAAAATGTATGCATAGGTAAATTAAATCAAATTGAAATTTACTTATTTAATGTCTGATATTAAACCAAGAAGCTGGAATACAATATGAAGTATATGACCGAATTCAGTTGCTATAGAGTTACATTCTGAATCAAGAATATTAATAAGAGTAAAAAGATAAAAAAAAAATATATATATATATTTAAGGAGGTTAAATAGGTAAATTATATTTAAAAAAAAGGGCAGGGCAGTATAAAATGATGTAAGTACCTACAGGAAAAATTAATAGCGTTTTGACTACTATAATAGAATTTTCGTCAAATATAATAAATTGCAATATATAAAAAAAATCCAGTTCAAGAATCAGATATTTTTTGTAAAGCCTCAGAAAAAGACAAATTTATATATTTTTTACTGGAATCCAATTTAAAATGAAAACTATACCTATTAGATGTTTATTGAATATTTAATTTTAACTTCCAATTTTTTAAAGAACTTTCTCTTTCTTCCCCAAATTCGAAAGAAAATTTCTAACTTTCCTTGTTCGTAATGATTACCCAATACATATACACATGCGGAAATCTCCAAAAAAAATCTCCATTGTTTTAGATTAGTATACATTGTATGTAAAAACAGAATCGATATGTTATTATTGTTATATTTAATTGTTGTTAATTGGTTTTATTTTTACTTAAACGGGATGAGTGTGCAGTTTTTTCTTTATAAATACATCTAGCGAAGTCATAACAAATCAATGTCACACGGGGTTCCCAATAAGTTCAATGATTGTACTTTCTCCCGTTTGATAATATAATAATATATAATATATTTTTTAATCCAATACTAAATAGATTACATTGATTACTTTTTTTTTTACATAAAACATCATTAAAATATTATTATGATTTTATTTTATTTTATTTTCAATACGCACTGAACACTAATTAAAAGTAAATAAATCGAAAAATCCTTATAGACTAATCAAAATATCGTCATATATTATAGTACAAAATAAAATGAGGATTTATTCAAATAACTATAATTCATGATAATTTTAAAAGTAAAATTATAACTTATATAGCGAGAATTAAGTGTTATTCGCAATCTTGTAAATCATACTATTATTTTATATTCGGAATACACATACCTATTCGAATAAATGGGTAAAAAGGTATTCACAATACGTATTAGAATGGTTTTCAAAAAACATGTTCAGAATATTTGTTGGAATACTTTTAAAATATATTTTATATATAACTAATATAACTGTATAATATATAAAGTTAAAGTACACTAAACACTAACCAAATCAATAGTACCTATATATTTTATATCAGTTAATACATCAAATATTTAAATATAGTTATTATCATATATTAATACCGGGTTGTACCAAACTTGTCGTTATCTATTGATAAATTATTTAAACTTTTGTTAAATTAACATGCGTTAAATTTACGAATGTTGCTCAATCGTTGTTTGATATTCAAGTTATTACCAGTAAACTAGTTATCAAATAAATGGTATCAGCAGTAGGAGTTAATATTACAATGTTATTATTGATAACGAAATTTAACTATACATATATTTATGTAAGAATTTGCCTACATAGCGATAAATGGCCCTGTAATTTAACTCGTAATAAAGTACATTTTTAACAACAAATAAAATTAAAATCACGGTTTATGCAACAGAATTTTTTTTTAACTCCAGTTAAACGAGTTTATTCTATGTAAATATTTGGTGGGACCCTGCATAATTGTATTAAAAAATGCATGTTTTCATTTAAATCTTCCTTGATTTTAATATTTTATATACCGTAAAATAATATATTTTATATTAATAAAATTATGAAATAGAAATATGAAATAACCTAACTTATTTCATTAATAATATAATACTGCTTTTATAAAATCAAAACATACTTTTTTAAATTTTAATTCTATGGGTAAATAGTTTATTAAACAATTAATATTATAACTTAATTGCTAATTAATAGCAAATACATTAAAATATTAAATATACAAGTAAGTATTAATATTTTTATTAATAGTTTTATCACATATTATTTGTAAAGCCTTTATTTTGTTTATATAGTATAAAGGTAAACTAATAACGCTGATATTTGAAATGTCGACTTGATTGTTATAATATTTTATATCAATTCTAAATCCTATTTTAATTTAACCAAAAATAGATCTATACAAACTCTTAATAAGGAAAGTGATAACCATACATATATATATATTTGGCATGCACGATAATTTCAATGTTTAAAAATAATCATATCATGGGTTATTTATATTTTTATTGAAGAGAAAAACTTGTTTCATTCAAAAATGTTCATAATTTATTATGTGCCGTATACAATCGATGATATAAAATTTAAAAAAAAAAATGTTTCGTCACAAATTTAAAGCTATTTTCTTGGTTCAGAAAAAAAGTAAATAGGTATTAGTGAATAAAAAATTATTCAGAATTCATATTTAAATACTTTTAACGGAAAGCGTTTAAAATAGCATTCGAATACTTCACATGAGTGGTATGGAAAATCCATATAATATGATCATAACACTATAGACAAAGTTGTTAACTATCATATTTCATTTTTCTAAGATATTTTCATAAAAATGAGAAATGTGTAAATATGTATTTTTTTTTTTTTTTTTTTTCAATATCGTGATTACACAACAATGAAAAATGGTATTAACAAAAGACTATTTTCAAATAAATTTTAAAATATATTTTAAAATGATTTTCACCAAATACACATAATGAAAAATAATATTTCATTCTAAATTACATAAAATAACATAATGATAAATATAACGTCTATTAGTTAGTATTATTTATTAAATATAATATACAATTAAAATGAATATATTAATTAATATACTGTAATACACTACGGATCACCGAAAATCGCAATTTTATTATATATATATTGGCACATGCGTACCAAAAATCTAACGGCCAAAATGAGAATAATTTGAACGATAAATAGGTACATTTGATGGTGAGCCTACACTGTATGTTCGGAATACCGCTCAAGTCTGACCAAATCAATCATACCTACGGTATACGCATTTAAATAAGCCGTACATAACGTCCACCGAAGGTTCGAGATACGAGTGCATTTCGAGCAAGCGTATAATGAAAGATCGAAAGAAAGTAAAACATTTTGTACTCACGATATGTACTTGAAGTGTTTCAGGGGCAAGGCGCAGTCTTCGTTGTCCGATCTCCAAGCGTGTCCCCGGACCAACAAGGCCGACAAAGATACGTACCATATCAACTGAGTTCTGAAACGAAATCACGGTTATCAGTGTACCTACTGTAAACGATAACCACGTTAAAACACGACCGGCCGGTCGGAACTTACCTCATTTTGCAAGGGTTACAACACGTGTGGTGAGAAATGTGTCGGGCACTGGTCTTTTATAAAAGGTGTCCCCGCTGCCACGGGGACTCCATATGGAGAGCAGGCCCAAACGAAAGTCGATTTCGTTTTCAATGTGTCGTACAAATAATTTATTCATAAGATACACGCCGATCGGCGTACACCGGGAACCAGCGATGACGTATCAGCCGACGCAAAATTTGTATCGATGAAATCAAATCGATACGAATTTTCAAATTTCGAATATCCGGTTGGGCTGCAGTGATGGGCATAGTTGACTAGCCGCAGTTGAAATGTTTCAATTAAAGGTGACCGGTTAATCTATTTTACACGTTTTTTTTTTAAATGGAAACAATGGATAATTATTTTTATTGATATTCACTTGACTAGGTAGTTAAGTTAACTCTCATCGTATGAATCTACTTGTCTACAGTGAATTTACATAAACGTCCAGGATGGCAAATAAATTTCGCCAGTTCGTTATAAAATTTCAATCGAAAAACCAAGTGAAAAACCGTATTAAAACCCTTAATAATAACAATAATAATATGTTTAATATAGGTATACATACATTTTTTTTTTATAATTTAAAGGAAATTTTCAATTTTTTTTTTTTTATAAAAATCAATTATGTCCATAATGTATGCGGTTATATGTAGGTATTTACTGCAGGTTGAGTTATAGGTGAATAAGTTTACACATTTGTATCGTAAATTTATATTATCAAAAACGTTTTATTACGTCAAATCCATGAAAAAAACTAATTAAAATACATAACGAAAAATGCAACAAAAAACAATAAACGCTTTATGTATATCCAAAAGTAGGTATTAATTATATAGTTAATATATTTTGAATAATATTTTTTAACTTTTTAACTCGACTAGTTAAATATTTTTTCTATTAATTAGCTGAATTAACTATTTTAAATATTCATTAATTCAACTTTTTACAGTACATTTTTCATAATCATCCAATTTTCATAAGTTTTTTTTAAAAATATTTCATTAGAAATTCAAATATAAAAATAAACTGGTGGCTACTTAATATTTAAAAAAGTAAAATATATTTAAATGAATACAACTTTTTGATAATTTTAAAGATTTAAATTCTACTTTATTTGATAAAAATAATAATAAATACATTTACTTATTTTAAAGTGAATCAAGTCAATACTTTTTTTTCTATTTTAACATTAAATTCAACGAGTATACATATTTTTTGTTAACTTTTAACTTCTATCTGAAATTGTTTTAATTAATTTAATTTAAATCATTTGAATTAATTATTTTTGTTAAATCAACTCTATACATATCGATTTTTCAGTTCGATATTGAAATAACTCGAGAAAGATTTTAGGAAATCAGGATTATAAAGTAGATATACAACTATAAAATCGGATGCACTATTGATGTATTGATGTAATATTTAACTCAGAGTTTGACATTTTAAAGATGAGCGAAATCAAATAATATATTTTATGACACAAATTTCAAGAAGTATAAATTATAATATATATTTATATATAAATCGTTACCTTAATATACTTTAGATATAAATTTAATCACTAAGTAGATATTTAGATTATTTAAATAATACAGTAATTCAAGATTTAATTTTACCATACATTGAATAGAAAATTTTAGTAATACGAAATTAAATTTCAAACACAAGTCAAACATAGGTATATAACATAACCGTAAAGTCTCAAAAATGTGGTCAAATACTAATATTTGCACGGACATCGTGCGAAATAAATAATAATTCTAAACGTACCCTAAAGTTTCAATAAAATGTCACAAAAAATTGTATGCTCTATTATAGATATACCCATCATTTAGAAATATATATATATCAACTATCAAATTAACTTAAGTAATATATTTTTATATTCTATATAAATTTAATCTTTATTTTTTATGAAAAGCATTTTCTTAATATGATATACTCGTAATTAAGTACTTACACATTTTTAATTTAACTCAACGTATTCGTTTTTCATTTTTCAGATCACTGAGTAAGCTTAAAATAGAATATCAGCGCTATTAATACTGTTATATTTCTATTAAAAACGTGAATTAATCAATTATATATTTAATGTATCTTATAATTTATAATAAATAATAAATATCAATTCGTATACATATTAGGTAATATTACATTATTTGTATATTTTTTCGGGTAGAAGTGATCAAGTAAGAGTTTTTGGACTAAAAAACATTTTTGATAGTGAATTAGTTATAGTTAGTATCTTAGATATATCATTTTCCGATTTTCTCAAAATTGTTTTTAAACATTAGTCGTAAAAAAAAACTATCTTTTAAAACTGAAAATGTTTATAGATGGGGAAATAACAAATAAATGTGTCATTGAATTACCGATTTTGTTCTTAAATTACTTATTATTATACTGATATTTGCTATGAATCAATTTTCAAATGCATTGATCTTTCCAAATTCTTCAAATATCTTAAATTTAAAATAGGTAATAATAATACATTAACTTGTCCGAAAATGATGGACCAACTTCCAGTATCTGCATGTAGACGAATTTTTATTATTATTACTTATATATTATATTTGTTGAAAAGTATAATATCATATAATGTTCCTCAAGATGTATTAATACCTACTTTTATATTATTAATACAATATTTATATAGTATTAATATTATATAATACTATAATAGTATAGTAAATAATTTTCAATTTGGTTTAGTTATTTAGTATACAATAAAAATATGATGTAATTTATAATGCTACATTTTTTATTTGAAAAATAAAACCTTTTTTTTAGTTTAATTTGGTTATAAAACAGAATAGTTTTTATAGAATTCATAATACAAAATGTACAACTTTTGTAAGTAATTATTTTTGGATTTAAGACTTTAATAAATAATTAAACACAGTATTTTAATTTACTCATGTATTGTATTCTAAGTAAATTAAATTTCAATAACTAATGTGCAAATAATTACATAAAGTTATAAATGTATCGTGAAAGTTTTTACTATTATTATATTATTATGATCCGATAAAAGTGTGTTTTCACTTAATCATGTAGACATGTTATTTATAATATGCAGATATTCTTTCATCCGGGACCATCAACTAATAGCTAATAAATACCGTTAAATGTTGAAATTAAAACGAAATTCAATATATTTTTGTAATATAATTTAAAAAGTGCATATATAGTATTATTCATTATATTAAAACAATAATGTAAATAAATAAACCAGAAAATATGCCTATAGAGTATTCGAAAATGAATTATTTAGTAATAATATTAATAATATTTTTATTGATACCCATTTATAATAAGTCAATAGAATGCGCAAAAATTTGACTTTTACCAATTGCAATAATTAGATTTGGCTTAAGTATAAATAATATAATATTTATTATTGTATATAATACAATAACTAATTATTATAGTTTCCATTAAAATAGTCATAATCTATTCTAGACATATTTTCTTGTCAATTTAGATGATGTTATTTTTATAAGAGTCTTACATTTTTTATTCTGAAGTAAGGAATGTATACGTTTTATGATGATGTATTTTTTTTTTATGTCTGTATACATTGCTTTGGCTAGAAAGAGTCGAGAAGCAGTTTTGGAGCATAGATGTTTTTTATAGGAAATTTGTTCTAGTCGCATGTACTTTGAAAAGAGTCATCGTTCGATTTTTCTAATAGTTTCCTTAATCGTAAAGAAAAAACTACATATTATAACAGAAATATTTTTAAATGTAAGAGACATAACAAATACAATTATCATAGTTATCTATTTTTTATAATTACACCAAACTTCTCTCAAAATCGTCTTTCAAGTGCACTGATTTTTTATTATCCTGTCGGATGATCAAATTAACGATGGACCAACTTCCATCATCTGTAAATGGATGACTTTTTTAGTACTTTAGCTTAAGTATGTATTTTTTAATCATATTATATAATGAAAAATAAAATATAAATATTGATAAAAATATACTCAAATCATCTAAAAATTAAATCTAAATAATTAACACGAGATTATAATTGCTATAAAGAAGTAGGTATTTTATTACTTATTTAATTAAATACTTATATTTAAATACAAGTATGTCAATTTGTATTCCCTATTTAATTTTTAGTAAAGACTACAATTATCAAAAAAAAAAAAAAAACAATCTGCCAAACGTGTTTTTGTTATAAATAACGGGATCCTATTAAAAAACGATTATTAAACATTATAAAATATGTTATTAATTATAGTACTCATATCTTTATAGTTTAATGCATAGGTATATCTAACTGTAAAAAAGTCATGTATGTATTTATAGTGTTTGCCCTATAGTATATAAAAACTAATAGGTGTATATATTTTTTTTCTAATAGTGCATGAATTGTTATTATTTTCTACTCGACTAATACAGCTATATATGTATCATAAAAGTGCACTGAAATTAAAAGTATAGCTGTTACTTTCGCTTATACTTTAGGCGATTTGGATGATTCGATCGTGAAATTCACCAAAAGGCAATCAAAACCAAAACTACCAATTTATACCGTACCTAATGATAGTAATTTAACTTCAGCCATCTGCAGGCACATTGTTTTTCACTAAACCTTTCCAATTTATAATCGTTTATATGGTTTTAGACCTGTTTGAGATTGTTAATAACAGTTTCAATTATCAGATTATCGTTTATAAGTATCTATAGATATATTAGGTATATGCTTATTATGTAATTTTTATCCAAAAATCACTATATTACGATTATCTGCAGAGGGTACTATAACGAATATGTAGATATCCGACTGACTATAAAATAATTAAAAGCTATGATACAAAGTGAGGTTTGAAAACGTTTTTTAACGTAATGAATATAACGTTAAATTAATATCAAACTCGATTAAAATATACAGTAAATAATTTAACGAAAAACCATATACGATAATAAATTATCACTAAACAAACCGTTACAACAAACCGAAAATACAAAAAATAAATAAATATATAAATTGATAAACGAAAAATTTGTAAAATAGCATTCATATATTTACTAGTGTCTGCTGTACCTATATAATAGTAATATAGTTATTATAATCAACAGCAAACATCAAAATAAATAATCACTAGTTATAACTTAATACATTTTTTGACGATTTATTATATTTTATATTAGATATAGTTCCGGATATAGTAATGTACAGTAGATACAATGAAAATATATTTTGAGGGTACCTACTAAAAAAGTGGAAGTATTTTTTAAATATTATTAATAAATAATTATTATAAGTTAAATATGATAAATGTTTATATTTATATATATTTTAATAATTTAAAGTGTATATTTTCATATTTTTTTTTTTTTTTTTTTTTATGTACAATAGTCTCAATCTACACCTGTAAATACGTGTTCGATAGTATTATTGCGATATTATATTATATAATTGATAAGCTAATACTTGACATTCGATAACAAGTCGTTATCAAAAATAATGGAAACGACATCGCGGTATAATAATACCGATTGTCATCAGTCACCGAAAATACACACTCGCGAGTGCGTTTCGTACATATACTGTCCGTTTTGCCCTTAAACACTTAATTAAAACAAAGAAATATTTAATGTGTCCAAAAAGGAATTCGTATAATTTTTTAAATTTAATTTATTCATAATCCTACATTTGATCCTTCTCAGCTGAATGTATTCGGTATATATTCATATTTCGTATAATCTAACAATGCAGTCAAATCCTTTCGCTTAGCTTATTCGAGAAGTTAATATAGACGCATATGATTCATTTCGTTTCATCCGTTTTCGCATAAGTTAATAGTTTACTGTGCATTATAACATTACTAATGTCGTGAATTGTATTTGCTAGATCAGGCCAGAATTCCCTAATTTATATTTTAATTGTATACCATAGCATAGATTAAATATACTAGTATATTTAATCTATGACCATAGTTAGTTGTATCTGGGTTTCCCTTACTCTGATATTCATGCATAATACATTCGTACCTGTCATACCAATTCGATAAATAATGGCTGAGATGATCTCTTTTACCACTCGTCGAGGCAAGCTTAAAGGTCAGCTGACTCGTTTCGGCTCTTGGTCAAAGATGACAAGCATAATATTGATATAGAGCGGCTTACACGTCGTAAAGAAAATTAAGGGTATTTGGAACGATTTCGAACGAGTGCAAACGCCAATCGAAGAAAAAAAAGGAGTTCCAGAAGAGTGTGAAATATATAGAACAGAATTTGAAGAGTTATATTTCAAAAGTATGGTAGAATGTGACTAGATGATAAAAAATATATCGATAATTACTAGCCATTCCGATCTTACTGATGACTCATGTAGTATAGGAAATAATCCTCGTTCTGTTACCTACGTCTTCGTGCAGCAATCACAATGTTTCCTCTTCGAACAAGTTAGCTGCAGCGGTTTAATGGTTGAAATATCCACATTTTCTGGTAATTATACAGTGTTCGTCTTATTATTACATATATATATATATGGCACGTATGCATAATAATAATTCGTCAAGCGACATTCAAAAATTATTTTATCAACATTCGTCACTTATTGGCGACGCTGAACTTAGCATTGAATGTTTACAAACAACATCCGATAATTACCAGAAAGCATGGACTAGTTTAATCGAACGGTATAATAACGAAATAATTTTGGTATAAATACACACTAAAGCATCATTTGATGTAGCACCGATAAATAATAAATCTTTCAGCCAGTTAAGTAAATTAATTAATCGACTTATTATGAGGTCATATTAAAGCCCTCGAAACGTTTGGTCAAAGTCCAAATCGATGGGGCTCATTACTCGTACATTTGATTACGACACAAAGTTAGATCGTATAACATTACGCCACTCGGAAATTGAATCCCATAAATTAGATAACGTAACAGCTGAACACTTACTTCGATATTTACAGACTTGGTTTAGAATATTAGAATTAGTCTAAATTAGTCGAATCAGTTGGAATCATGTTTCTACTTCGACATCAATTATAAAAAAGAATCGAAATTAAAAAAAAAAAATACACAGAAGTGTATATCGTTTATAACTACGAGACAAATTAATTGTTACAACTGTAAACCATCGCATATGATTTATAAATTTTTAAAATTATCGATTATCGATCGAATAAAAAAACTCATGGAGCTTAATTTATTTAGGACTTGTTTACATTCACAGAACAGTGAAACAGAGGTTATTCTAAGGATTTTTTTTTCTACTACATGTAGAGGATATAAAAAAGGAAAAAGGTAGACTGTGGCAACTTTTTTAAAAGAAAATAAATCAACATAAACATGAAGATTTGTCACCTTTCTTGAAAAATTTGTGTGCAGCCAGTATGGTGTATCTAGATATTAAGGGACCGGGGCGTAGCAGATTTTCCGGGTCCCTTATAATGACTTAAAAAATACACCCTGTATTATTGTCGTTCGACAGTCCGTGTTTGATCGTTAAATTTTTTCCGACGCACACGAAATTTCCATGCATGATGGACCGCAGTCGATAGTGGCACGCATACGTCTAAGGTATCAGCCTCTGAACGGTAGAAATATTGCCGGAGGTATTGTTAGACGATGTATAAAATATTTCGAGTACAAACCGATAGTTGTTCAGCCAATCGTGGGCGATCTATACCAAGTAGAACCCACAAGAGCTTTCGCGAAATGTGGAGTACATTTTGCCGGCCCGTATACTTAAAGCGAAGTTTACTTCGCAAGGCGCGAAGTTATGTCATATATTTGCGTGTGGGTGTGCCTTTGTAACTAAAACTGTATACATCGAGTTGGTGGACAACTTGACTTTTTTAACTTTTTAAACGCACTAAATCGTGTTTTTTTTTTCTTATTGACGTGGCATATGCATCGACATATATTCAGATGATGTGAAAAATTTTGTGAGCGCCATTAAGCAGTTACAAAAACTAAAGAAGTTATTTTTATTCGTTGGTCATCCAGAGGAAATGAAAAAAAAAAAAAACACTTACCAAAGTTCGAAGTCCACTGGCACTTTATTCCGTCTCGGTCTCCCCACTTCGGTGGAATTTTAGAGACTTAATTTAAATCCGTCGAATCATATTTATATTATTAATATTAAGACTTTAGGTACCTAATACGTCTCTCGCACATGAAAAGTTATAATACTGTGCTTGTAAGAGTAGAAGTTATTTTAAATTCCCACCCTCTCACTACCCTATCCTCTGACCCTACTGACCTCTCAGTAATCACGCCAAGCCATTTTTTAATTGGTGATGCCCTGTCTGCGAACGTGATAACTAGAGGTCGGATTTATATTCTCTTAAAATCCTTAAAATATGATGTTTTTATGTCACATAAAATAGGCAATATATTCTCTTAATATTCTTTTAAAATACCAAATATATGATGTTTTATGTCCTTAAATATGCAAAATATTCTTTTAATATTAAAAAAAAAATTCAGTTTAAATTTATTTTTTATTAATTTGGTTTTAAATATATTTAATTTAATTAATTTTACAATAACAATTAATTACTATATATTGTTCAATGTGTTCCGGTGTCATTTTAGTACGCCGGTTTGTAAGAAT